>APFE030452630.1:14485-74448 GCA_000404065.3 Pinus taeda | reverse complement strand
ATTGTTATTACTGTGCCCCATAGAATCCCTCTATTGTTATTTTTGTGCCTTTATATTATTATTGTTAGGTCGGTTGGGTTATATTGTGACTCCTTAGACTCCTATATATAGAAAAGAGGTTTTCTAATTTGAATCATAAAAGAATCATTCATTTGTGTAATGTAAAGGAGGTTTCCCCCTCAAAGAGGCTAAATTCTAAGGCGTTGATCTATCTTTTTTATGTTTTTGTGAGCTAGTTTCATAACACAACATGCCATGACATCTCATGAAATCTTCCTGCTCCTCTGTCAATCCATCTTGTCACTACTGTTGTCAAGAACTCTGAAGGGGATATGAAAAGGTGTGTGCGTCCAACCACCAAGTCCATCATGCAACTACTACCTTCAGCTACCAACTCCACGATGTGATGGAGAATCCAACCTGGATCCCAAGAACAGTTTGGCTCTTGAGCCCCTCTAGTAATCGACATCCTCTATTGAACTATGGCCATGGATGCATCTAACTTCCTAGCTAGCTCCACCTGATACCAACTCAATATCTCTCAACATCCAACCTTGAGGGAGGGGTCAAATGCATGAACAACCATACATGGAACATGTCCTCCATCATGCGAATGTTGCACCCTATGCAGCTCATGTTGCCCCATATCACTAGTTTGGAAAATCCATGTAATATGACTAAGTAATGCAGCCTCTCTCTCACCAGCATGCAGAGGTGGCCCAATAATGCCACAAGCCTCATCGATGTATACCTGAAAGGGACTTTCATATTAAAGTATGACATCAGTGTTTCCTTCCAATGCATCTGACTTCTCCTCATTGATGGCTGACTCTAAGGATGGATGCTCATTCTCCTCTACCATGGGCTCAACATGAGACACTAATTGTCCCTCCAAAGATAGTTCATGATGCATACCATCCTCAACAATTAGCGATAGGTAGCTACCGTCTGGAAACTCTGTCATAGATTCCTCTATACCTATCGACTCCTCATCAATGGTGGACATGTATCCTAGTACCTCATCAAGCTCTTGTGTGTTGTTATCACCTGAAAACTCAAACATGGCCTTGGACACCTCATCAATGGATCCCTCAATAATGGACAACATCTCATCCGTGGGTGGCTCCTCATCAACAAATGACCCACTGATGTATGTTGTACTCTCTCCACTATGGTGTCAACCAGAGCTACCGAAGGGATCTTCAACAAGGGTGACTCATGCATCACGTTGGACAAATCGACACGCTCCTCAGACTCTTGTGTGCCCACAATCTCACACTCAACCTCCTCTTCAGGCTTCTGATATCTAAAGCCAAGTCTCCACCAAAAAAAGTGTCTCTCGGTCTTATCCTCTAACTGTCCTCCTCTATGCTCCTCAAATGAGAAATCTCTCCTAATCCTAGGATCTAAAACCTCACACTCATTATTCCTATCCATGGAGGGCCTCATCAAATATGCAAAGGTGTCTGGTTCCCTCTCCTTCTTTGGTTCACCCAAAACATGAGGCATGGTAGGGAGGATAGGCTGGCCATGGGTATGTTTTGCTAAGCTGAGTGTGCATGTGTGTGGTTTCTCTACTGGTTATGTCTCAATGTCTCCATCATTTGTTTATTCCTCTTTAGGACTTGTTGTTTTTTCCTCCTCAACAATCAGTTCTCCCTCACCAGCTCCTCCATTACCCCTTCTGCACTCTTCTCTTTCAGTGTCATGAGAGTGCCCATACATTCACCAGTCATTATGAATGCATGGCCAAATCCTCCATGATCTTGTGGGCTCCCATAGAGCTGGCCAAGATCATGCTCTAATACCATTGTCATATTTCTAATTGGAATTTAACAGCTAATATCAAGTAATGGACTAAGAACAATAAATAAACTGGAACTCATACACAATAATTAAAACAACAAAATGTACAACAACATAATATGAGCCATTTTATTAATTTTATGATAAAAGAGTACATAAAATGAGTTGAAGTTTTGGAACCTGGGCTTGATATTAAATTTATGCAAACCCCATGTAGTACAACTATGATTTGGAGGAAATACTGGCCCAAATTGGTACTGTGCACTACCCAGAAAATTACTACTACTGTTGCTGGAATGCAAATGAATATTCTTCACTGAAGAATGCTCCAATCACCTTGAAATTGTAGCCACAAACTCCCCTCCAAAACCCCAGAAATATGAAGAAATGGTTTGGCCCAACTCCAAGACAAATTGAGCCCGCCAAGTGATGCAAGATCCCTAGCTAACTAGCAATTCACCCTGCTATAAAAATGAAGATGCCAGGCCCAAATATTGCTTGAAAATTTTTATAACATTAGCCAAAAACTCCTCTCAATAAACCCACAAAAACCCAAAAAGGGTTTGGGCTGAATCCAACAAGCCTCGGTGACCCCAAGAATTGTGTATGGTTCTAACTAGCTGGAAAAACGCCATGTAGAAATAATTATGCTCTAAATGGCCAATCAATTACTATAAAAATCTCCTCCAAACCCTACAAATCAGTCCAACCCTCTTTATTTTTGCTTAGCCTGAACTTCCCAAATATCCCTATCAAAATGTATGTGTAGTAGCTATCCAAAATGCTGGAAAACAATAAATTCAGCCCTCCAAAATGTATCACTCTCGGCCCTTCAAATCAAAAAAGAAAACATTTCCCACCCAATGGATAAATCTCTCCAAATTGTTCAATCAAACTCCACTGTTTGCTAGCTTCTCTTGGCCCCTTCAAATTTCCTTCTGCACCCCAAGAGAAGCCACTCCAACTGGAAATGGTCTACAATGTAACTCCTTGAGAATCCCTAATATAGAATCCTTCTTACTCCCCTAGGGTGACACTCGAAGTTCGCCGAAGGTAGAGCTGGAATTCTCACTTAGAAATTCCTTGTGTTGAACACAACGATTGTCTTGGCTAAGCAGCGCAAGAGAAATAATGTTGAAATTGTAAAATGACTAAAGATTCCACAAATTAGAGCCTCCTTTCTCTATTTATAATTGTTGGCCTCTCTCTCCCTTGGTGGCCCCCACTTTCCACTAGTTCATCCCCTTTCTTTTTTTCTTTCTTTATCCACATGTGTGCATTCCCTTTTTGTCTCTCTTGTGGCCCCCACTTTCCAATGAGCTGCAATATTTCCTTTTCACCTAAGGTCCTCAAGTGAAATCATATCTGAAACTCGAACTATAAAATTGTACTATGCCTAGCACCTCCCCAATAAACGTGGTTAATCTCCTCAAACGAAAAATCAAAATTGGGGATATTACAACATCTTACTTGCACATTGTGAGTCCTCTAACAAAACTTGTTGTGGGACCAGAGATATTGCATACATTTTCAAGGAATGAGAACATGTTCACCATAGGCACTCAGCATGATTTCGCCCCACTAACAACAGATAAGTTGTGCCTCAATTATTATGGAAGGGACGTTGCACTACTCCAGCATGAGTGGAGGCCTAAATGTTTTGATACTCTTTTTTGCAGAGGTGGACACCAAATCCCTTCACAACCATACGAAGGTGGGGTTATATCTAGTTTTGAGGCCTTGAAGGATATGTCATGGATATGCAATATTTGGTAGAAATTTAAGTGAAGGTTTGTGCCAAATTTTGATTGGAAATTTTGAGTTTTCCCTTTCAGAATAATTATTTTAGTGGATGTGTTTTCTATTGAGGCATAAAACATCTCAACACTTTGACTTAATTATCAATGTAGTTTTGTGAAGTCAAATGTTGTAAATTTTTTAAGGCATATGCTCTTGAAAATGGATGTTGCCAAGCATGGTTGGCTGGAGTTTCAATCTGGTTAAAAAATTGTGAAACATTTTTTGTTTTAGGTAATCGTAATATTATTAACTGAGCTCTTCAGTATTTGTCAAGATGGTTGGGATTTTTTTCAGGCTTCATTTCATATTGTCGCAAACATTTGAATCAGGGCTTAGACCTTCCCATTTTGATTGAATTAATAATTTGAGGGTGTGTTGGCCTGCTCAAGTTTTCCTTTGAGATCAGTTCCGTGCCTGTGTTTTCTATTGAGGCATAAAGAAGTTCAATTCCTTGACTCAATTAGAAATGTAGATTTGTGAAGTCAGATGTTGTAAATGTTTTAAGGAATATGCTCTTGAAAATGGGTGTTGCCAAACATGGTTGGAAACAACTTCAATCTAGTTGAAAATTTGTCAAATAGTTTTGGTGTTAAGTAATGGTAAGATTATTGTTTGAGCTCTTCAGTATTTGATATGGGTGGGGTTTTATTCAGGCCCTTAATTTCATATTGTTTCAAAATTTAGATGAGGGCTTAGACCTTACCATTTTGATTGAATTAATAATTTTAGGGTGTGTTTGTCTGCCCATATTTTCCCTGGACATCATTTAGCAGTAGTGATCTCCCTTCAGCTAATCCAATGTTGAAGTGCATAGCTCCCATATGCAATTAGGAGGCCCAAAAATCATGGCAACAAATGGTGTTGTCATCTAACTGTATCTGATGATTTAGAAGGTGTCTTAGCCATCCTAAAGTGGCTTAACTATATTCCTCCATATATGGGAAGACCTCTTCCTATTATGAAGCCTCCAGATCCTCAACATAGACTAGTTGAACATGCCCTAGATAATACATGTGATCCTTGCGCAACTATTCATGGTGTAGAAGATAATGGTAGGTGGCTTGGTGGAATATTTGACAAATAGTTCTTCAGAGAGACATTAGAAGCGTGGGAAAAAATAGAGGTTATTGGGTGAGCGAAGCATGGGGCCTCCCTGTGGGTGTTACTGTTGTTGACACCCAAACAATGATGTGGGTGATTCCTCCAGACCCTAGTCAACTTGATTCTTCTGAGAGAGTAGTAACTCAAGTAGTTTAGGTTTTATTTCTAGATTTAGCATGTAAAACAACACAAATCCTGCTAGATTTTAACAAAGAAGAACTTCCTATGTTTATCTTAGCAAGCTAGAGAGGGTTCTCTACTAGTCAAAGGGTTCTTTTTGAAGGAATTCTTCAAGTTGGATATGCCATTGTGGAAAATCTGTGCACATAAAGGAAAAATGTGTTTGTTTACATACCAAAAATAGCGGAACTATGGGGAGGATCATGGGTGGTAGGTCATAGCAAGACTAATTCAAATGAAGTTGAAATGTACACAAAAACAACAACAAAAGATGGTGTACTCGAACTAGAGGGAATGATTGAACTCAAATTATGTACAAAATATCTTCTTGAATGCATGCATAAGCTTGACTCGAATCTCGTTTCACTTATTAATAAGTTATAGGAAGAAGAGGATGATCATCATGGGGTTCAAGTAATATGACAACAAATTAAAGCTTGGGAAAAACATAAGCTTCCTTCTTATAACCATATTTCCATGAGATTCATGGAGTTTCATGACACATTCTTCTCCAAATGTTCTTAGTATAACTCTTGTGAACTTTAATGGTATGACAAAGGTTTGAGTGGGAGATCAACTTCTGATATTGAAGCCCAGATTAGAGCAATGATTTTGTCATACATCAAGCACCAAACATGCATAATTCTTGCAGTTTCACTTGCAAATGCAAATTTGTCAAATTATGATGCCCTTCATATGGCAGGAATTATTGATCCCGATGGTAAGTACATTTGTAGGGTGTTCGAGATCGAAAATGGGATTTGAGTTTAGCTGTTTCCATTTTGACATCTATGCTTTGATGGACGTTTTAGATGTTCTTGGAAAAGATATCCATTATTATATCTCTAGTAAATTGGGATATTCTATTTTTTTAACATAAATATTCATGGAAGAGCACCGTAGTATATGTGTGTTTACAAAGTTAAAATTGTTAAAAAAAATAGCTGAATATATTATAGTATTTTAATGATTTTATATGGATTTGTGAAAGTGATGTGATTATAATTTTATTTTCCAGCTCAATAATATGGACCAAGGAACTGATGCATCGAATTTGCATTTGGGAAATGTAATCCCCCTATGCTTGGATTATATTGGAGTTGTCGATCACATTGAAGTGATATGTCTAATAACTGTTAAGCATCTCATTTTTTCTAGAAAATAACTTTTGTAATTTTTAGGCTCACACAGTTTCACTCATACATAATATTCTTTGCAAGTTTGGTATAAAGATGCTATTAACTTGTGCAATGAATTATCTACAACTTGAACTCTCTCTTGTTTATTTTGGTCTAACTAATAGCCATTTAACTATTCTAGCTCTACTCCCATTTAATTTTTCACATATGGCATTCTTTTTCCAATAACCTCATAAGAGGTTGGGCATCAAAAGAACCTAACTTTCAAAAAGTGCACTAATGGCACAAACACAAATACAAATTGGAAGACTAGTAGAATAGGTAATGAATGTGCAAAATTTAACCAACATTATTTAAGATGAGGAAGTGATATGTTTTTTATTGATTAACTTGGTGAAAAAATATTTAATGTGGATGAATAGGATGATTAAAAATGTACATTAAAACATTTAAGGCATGATCGATAAAATTGCTAGTCTTTCAAAAAACCTAAATGTTATGCTCGTGTCATTAAAATTGACATGAAAATTGTTACTGGATTTTATAGTGTGGCAAAGAATTCAGAGGGAAAATCATGAAATTTCAGGAATTTCTACATAAGGTTGAAAGTAAAATAGCATATCTTGTTATTCAACCATTTTCTTGAAAAACAACACTACCTCGTAGTGATGGAAAGGGAACTAGATAACCTCCTATCTCTTTTTATTTACAAAGTAGAGGCCCCAAGACTTGAGATTAATAAGTACTTAAGCATCCTCAATTATGTTCAATTTTTCCATAATTAAACAAATAAATTTTGTAAAGAATTTGATGCGTGCAATGAGTATTTGGCATGGAATTAGCTTTTCATAATTGTTTAGTTGCTACAGTGAGTGTATTTTTCACAAAATTTTCATGATATAGAAACTAATGTGTTAAGAATATTATTGAAAGAGTGCATTCATACTGACTAGATATTCAACAACCACAACTTCAAACAAGAAAGCAACATTATGTTGTCTCTATTAGGCTCTCTGCTCAACTTACACACCAGATCACACATTTTTCACTTGACAATTTTGGAAAGTAAGATTTCAAATCTAGCTTATGTTATCGTTCTTAGTATGTACATGTTTATGTGACCCCATGATTTTTATGCCATGCATTTGAAGAAACCAACTAAAAACTGACCCAATTGTTTACAACAGTTAGGTTGAAAGGGTCGTGGAGTGCCTATGTTCATGCAACCATCCTCATTGGATGTTTCATCCATGAGAAACATGAGTTTTAATCAAGATTCTGCAGTGCCTAGTATTGAAGTGTTCTCCTCTATCTCACCACTTCCACTGTATTCACAATTCACTACCTGCACTAGAGGTAGTGTATATGTGAATGTATTTTTATACATGGGAACTTTAGAGGAATTTCTAGGATCTATTCAGCAATTTCTGGTGACTAAGATGGCAATAGAGTTGAATACAAAGTTTCCAAATAAGCAAGGTATGAAATCTTTTCTGAATGTTTGAATTTATTTGGAATTTGAAATTTGATTTATGTGGATATTCAGAAGATTATTTTTATAGACAAAACTAACTAGGTTGAGGTATAAATTTCCCTTCCACAAAGTTTTTCTGGTCATGCATTTTTTTCATCAAGTATGGATACTTTTATGGGTTCACCTTCTAAAATTCGTGTAAGTCTTCAAGCATTTCACATATTTGTCACTTATTATTTTATTTAATTCTTCAAAGAGAATTTAATAATTTGTGTTTGGGAAATCTAAGAATTATATACTACTCCTTGCAGGTGAGGGCATGATTGTGGAACCTATGACAAAACTAGTTTATAACTCATATTGAGAAAAGGTATAATGACTCACAATTTGGTTTCCTTATGTAGATATGAAATAAAAAAAAGATAAATTTTGTAGAGATAAAGTTATGAAGAAAAATAGGGAAGGTTGGGAGATTATAAATTTTTCAGCTTCCATGAGTAGAGTTACTTGTTAGTCGTTAAGTTATCACTGTCAGAACTAGTACTGTCTTTCCAAACCATCTAACTTTCCCAACACAATGACATATTTCTTTACACAGGGTCTAGATGATTACATGTTCATGCACCATCCAAAATAATGAATAAAGGAACATGCACTATAATTTGTGAAAAAATGGTAGGAAAAGAACCCCTAAATTCCATATGTAATTAATGGAAACATCATAATTTTTCATTGTATGATAAATAAGAGTATTCATTGGCTTCAGTGCCCAGAGAGAAATAAGTGTCTTCATAAGGTTGGGGATATGCATAAAGAGAATTATGCTTTTAAGGTTTCTTTTGGAAAATTATCAATTTTCATTGTTTCTCATTTGAGGAAGATCATCTTAAAATCCTTGTTATGCCCTATTTTGTACAAAGTCATTGTTTATCTATAACTATAAGAGAACCTTCACAATGTTACATTCAAAATTCATGGTCAAAAATCTATTTTTTTCTAATTGTGGTATTATCCTTGTAGCCTTTGCATCTCTTGTAACAAATTATCAACCTCCAGTTACTTTTGTGGTGGTTCAAAAAAGTCACCATACCAGAATATTTGTAAACAACCATCTAGATTGAAATGCTATGGACAAGAGTAGAAACATATTTCTAGACAAGAAGATAATTGTTATGGAATACACAACTATCAGTTGTCACATAATGTGTATGATAGTCCTCTATTCATCATGATTCTATTGTAAGCTTCCTTTTATTTTATAGAAGAGTTAGTGATTATGGTCCTTTTTTATGATATGTTAGGAACTGTAGTTGACTCCAAAAGTTTCCATCCAACATAATTTGACTTTTACCTTTGTAGCGATGTTGGTACTCAGATACCATTGATATTACATTTTCCATTTGTTTGGATAATAGGTTGATATATTTTGAGGGTAAAATTTTATTATGTTGTCCAATTTAGTATAAATGAACATGTTGATTGGAAGATTAACCAATCTATGTTTTTCATGTTTATAGGGAACTAGTAGATCTGCCCATTATCATGTTCTTTGGGATGAAAAAAAGTTCACAATCGATGGATTGTAGTCCTTAACCAAAAATATATGTTACACATAGATCTCTTCCTCATCCGCATTATCCCTAATGAATTTTGTAGATTAGATAACCTATTTTCAAAATCTTATAATTTGTTTTTAGTGTGTTTCTTATCAGTTTGAACTTTTACTTTGCTTATTGGTTGTTGAGTTGTATATTGAAAATTTATAGTTTCAGGTTGCAAAATTCATGTTTAAGCAGTAGGATAAGAGTTGAAAGTTATAGATGGAAAATATAAAGAGATATGTAGTTATAGTTGGTTTTAAGGAAAATATTAATTGATGTTTTAAATAATGAGAAAATGGTTGTTTTTCAGTTTCGAAAAAATGATGTTTGTGCTCATCTAGTTGAAAATTGGGAGTTGATTTTTGTTCTTAAATTTTTAAAAAATTTAGAAAAAAATTAATGCCTTGTATATTTTATTGGGTTCCTATTGACTTGTATCGATTAGTTTGTGGCAAATATGTGAGATGTACATGCTCAATTTCTATAGGTAGGCCTCCAATGCTAAATCATAAATATATACTTGGTTCATATATTTGGGGACTGTCCTTGACATATATTTTATTTGTTATTATGTATAGGTAACCTAAGCATATTATGCTCATATGACTACATTTCGGGCTGACTTTTATATGGAGCCAGAAACATCAAACAATGGTTCCTTATCTAGTGGCGTTCCTAGTATTCACATGATTGCAACTAGTTCAAGTTCTCAGAGCACTCGTGTACCTATAGGAACAAGTGTTCAACCCTTACTAGATCTGAAAGAAAATGTCAAGAGAATTATGTTTTACTATTATATTTGGTACACATATGTTTGAAATATTTAAGTTCTATATATCTGATCCCTTTGTTGGGTTAAGTAGGAAATTGAGTGATAGGCTAAGTGTAGAATTATGATGCTTTCAAGGTTTAAAGTTCTAGATTTCAAAAAATTAAGATTACGCTTAGTAACTTTCTTTTCACCTCTTGTACTATTTGACAATTTTTAATTGGTTGTGACCATTTTAATTAAAGATACAATTAAACTTTATTGTGAACATTTGTTTTGTCTGTTTTGATATTATATGGGCATGAATATTGTATGATATTTTTAATATAGTCACAAAATAATGCCAGTTCATTTATGTTGATTGATCATGAACACATAAAATGAATATAAAAATACTAAATTAATAGCTTATATTGATTAATAATGAATATAAATAAAATTAATATACAATGACTAGATTAGTCATTTATAATGATTATAAATGAAAGTAAATGAAATGAATATAAACAACTAAATGTGTCATTTATATAAAGAATATGAAGTTACCAAAAAAATATAAATGACCAATATAAATGATAAATTTGTGATTAAAAATGATGACTAAAATTTGCATATATACGACTACTAGTAGCTAATTTATAGTATCTTATAACACAACCAAAACTTAGTCCTATTTCTTTGGTCATTAATTGGTTTCAAATGATGACTAAAACTTGTGTATATATGACTATTACAGTATCTTATAACACAACTAATATTTTGGTCATATTTCTTTGGTCATTAATTCGTTTTCTTGGGTGATCATATAGTAATATATTTTGTTGTGTATTTGGTCATTAATTGTGGCAATTAAAGACTAAATCAATGATTAAATTAATGACTAGATATACTACTAGACGATAAAACTGAGACAACCAATTAATGACTAAGCTAAAAATGACTAAAATTTGGTCACTTTATAAGATATCGTAAATTAGGTACTATTGGTCACTGACTGAAAATTGGGCGTTTATATGCAAAATTTAGTCATTCTTTTAGTAACTAATTAGCCATTTTGTACTAGTGCTGGTTCGAAGGTTTCAACAGGGTTTTGAACAAAGGTGTCACCTTTAATCTGAGTTTTAATATTTCTGGATTTGATTTTTCCAACACCTTCTTTAGTAAAATCACCCCATAGTAAAAAGTGATCCCAACTTCTATCTATCTTTTTAGATGATTCATGACTAATATTTTAATTAACCCTTTGTGAAAGATACCATGAGCTAGAGTTTTCAGCCTTTCCTCACCTTGAATGACATTTTAATCAAACATTTTAATAAAAAAAAAGCATATTCATCCTAACTTGATTGAAAAGATGAATAAGAAACTTAAAATGATACATGCATACCGAATCATACCTTGCTTCGTAGGTAAAATACATTTGAATAATCCTAAAGTTATTATTCCACGAAGGCTTTAACCAAGATATTTGAATGCTATGCCTCAAATATTCATCTCTATGTTCATCCTTTATGAAGAATGCAATTTCAATCCCTATCAGAGTTTGACTTTTGAACCATCATTCTCTGTTAAGAAACGAGCTCACAAAAAAGATAGAAAAGATAGATCAAGGATGTCAGAATCAACCTCTTCGAGTGGGAAACCTCCTTTGCATTACACAAATGAACAACTCTTCGATGATACAAATGAAAAAACCTCCTTCCTATATATAGGAGCCTAAGGGTCACAATGTAATCAAATCCGACATAAGAATAATAATATAAGGGCACAACAATAGCAATAGTGGGTTTCTATGGGACACAATAATGACAATATGAGAACAATAGGGGCACAACAATAACAATAGTGGCTACAATGAAAATAGTAATGGGGGAATCACTAGTATTATAGGGACCTAACAAGCCCCTCTCTTTCAAAAAAGTGTTTTCGTCAATGCTTGAGTAGTTTTGGATGTTTCTGTATATAATTATCATCCTCCCATGTGGAATCTTCCACAGGTAAGTTCTTCCACTTCACGAGATACTCTGAAATTGATTGATTTCATAGTTGTCAAGTTCTTGTTTCTGTGACTGCTTTAGGTTCCAATATGATTTTTCCTTCCTCATCAAGTTCAGGCAATATTGTTTGAACTAGGAGCTTGTCACCAATAACCTTCTTTAAGAATGAAACATGGAGAACTGGGTGCATTCGAGAAGTTGCAGGAAGCTCGAATGTCTATGCCATAGTACCAATATTTTGCAACAACTTGTACAGATCATAATACTTTGGTGATAATTTATTATCCTTCTTAGCTTGCTTGAGGGACATTTTTTTATATGGTTGTACCATAGAAATACCCAATCACATAAATCAAAACCTCTTTCACTACGATGTTGATCTACTTATTGTTTCATTCTATTTTGTGCCAAAGTTAGGTTATCGTTTAAGAGTTGGAGAACTTGTTGTTGATGCTCGATGTGATCTTCCACTGCTTTAACCTTAGAATTTTCTCTTAAATATGATGTGATGGATGGTGGGTGATATCCATAAAGTGCCATACATGGGATTATTTTTGCTGCGGTATGGAAGGAAGTGTTATACTACCATTCAACCAGAGGCAACCATTTGACCCATTGTGTTTGTTTATCAGATACAATGTAGCTAAGATATCCTTCCAAACATTTGTTTACTATCCCAACTTTCCCATCAAATTGAGGATGATAAGATGAGCTATGAGTTAAGTGAGTACCAAGGCAAGAAAATAATTCTGTCCAAAAATTTCTAGTGAGAATGGGATCTTTGTCGCTTACAATAATCTTTGGGTTTCCATGTAGCTTTTTAATGTTTCCATAAATGGAGTAGAAACTATATTGTCATTGAATGGATGAGATAGTGCCTAAAAGTGTGCATACTTGGTAATTCTGTCAACTACCACCATGATGACACTCTTTCCTTCGGACTTGGGTAAACCTGTGATAAAATCCATTGAAAGCTCCTCCCAAAATTGAATTGGAACGGATAAAGGTGGTAATAGACCCAGGGTCGTAATTGTTTCAACTTTATTTTATTGGAGAACAAAAAATTATGCCAAAAACTTTTGAATATCAGATTTAAGGACATCCCAAAATACTTCCTTCTTAACCTTGTGGTAAGTTTTTAAAAATCCCGAGTGCCCTCCTAAGGGAGAGGTGTGTAATTCCATAAGAATATTTTGTTTATGTTGGGAATTCTAACATTGGTATAAGTGATCTTTGTACCATAACGAATCAATTTTCTAGCTAAATGTATGAGATGTACTCAGATCTTGTTGTAAATTTTGAATGAATTCCCACACTTCTCATCATTCTTCCATTCATCCTTTGCTTTGTTTATCCAATCTGGTTGGATAATAGAAATGGCACAAAGCAGTGCTTCCACATCCTCATCCTTTCTTGAGAGTGCATCTTCCACAACATTTTGCTTCCCTTTTTTGTATATGATTTCAAAGTCATAACCCGACATCTTTGTGACCCATTTTTGCTGCTCTTCTAAATATAATCTTTGTTCTAAAAAGTATTTAAGCCTATCATGATCCGTTTTTACCTTGAAGTGTATTCCCATTAGTAGGGTCGCCATTTCTTAAGTGCATGTAGTATTTCCAACATTTCCTTCTCATAAATAGATTTATGTAAATACTTTCCTTTCATTGGACGACTTTCGAAAGAAATGGGTCTTTCTTCTTGCATTAAAACAACCCCAATTCAATTTGCCGAGGCATCACATTCCACAATAATTTTTTTTGTTAAGTACGGCATAGCTAAGATTGGTACTTGGCACATTGCCTCTTTAAGATGCTCAAAGGCCTTCGTTGATTCTAGAGTCCATAAAAATGCATCTTTATTCAATAATGTTGTTAGAGGTGTGACTATTCTCCCATAATTATTAACAATCTTGTGATAATACCCTATCAACCTAAGAAATCCTTGCAGATGCTTTATGGATGTGGGGATTTTCCATTCCTTAATGGCTTTAATTTTCCTAGGGTCTACCTTAAAACCTTCATGAGATACATTATGGCCCAGATATTCCACGTCTTGTACTCCAAAGAAACATTTGGAGCTTTTTGAATATAATTTGTTGTCCTCTAAAATTTTGAGCGCCCTGTCAACATGTTGAACATGATCCTTCCAAGACTTGTTGTAGATTAGTATATCACAAAAAAATACTAACACGAACTTCTAAGGAAGGGTTTGAAAATGGAATTCATCAATCCTTGAAATGTAGAAGGTGAATTGGTAAGGCCAAAAGGCATGACCATAAATTCATAATGACCCTCATGAGTTCTAAATGTTGTTTTCAGAATGTCTTTAGTCTTCATTCTGATTTGATGATATCCTAAACGAAGATCTGACTTGGTGAAGTAAATTTATCCATGCAATTCATCCAATATTTCATTAATGATAGGAATGGGAAATTTATCTTTCATAGTGAGCTTCTTGAGCTCCCTATAACCTAGACACATGCACCAAGATCCATCCTTCTTATGCACCAACACTACTGGACCAAAGAAAGAACTTTGACTAGGTTGAATTATACCAGCCTCTAGCATTTCTGCAACCATACATTCAATTTCACTCTTTTTGGCATAGAGATATTTGTAAGGCCTGATGTTTGGAGGAACACTTCCTAGAATCAAAAGAATTGCGTGATCATAATCATGAATAGGTGGGAGACCTTTGGGAGTCTGAAATGCCTTGGAATGATTGTCCAAGAATTTTTGGAGATATGGAGAAATAGATGATTTCGATGTGGGGACCTCTAGTGGACATAATTGTGCAACTACGCCTCTTTGTTCTTTCTTTAGAAGCTTTTTAATTCCATTAGTGCTGATTATATTTCCTTGTTTTCCCGCGGTACCTCTTAATTCAACTTTCTTTCCTTCCGAAGAAAATTTATTGAAAATTAAAAGCTATTGTGCCCAAGGATTGTAGCCATTAGACTCCTAGTACGACATCAACACCTCCCATTTGAATGGAAAGCATTGGGCTATTCAATACATATTCTCCCATGGATAGCTTGATATTATGTCACTTTCTAGAGTAATTTATGGTTCCTCCACTTGCAACCATTACTTGACACTTTGGTGCTAGATATAGAAAGCAATTCAATTCCTTGGCTATTCTCCCACTTGTTGTTTTGTTTCCACAGGGGACCATAAGAGAGCTTAATCATTTATCCAACCCTACGATGCCCATTGTTTCTCTACACCAAGAGAACTTCTCAAAGCTCACAGATTTTGTCAATGCATCTGTAGTATTCTTCAAAGTGTCCACCCTTACAGCTACACCTTTTTGTCTTCTATCATAACCCTCACAAAATGATATTGAACATCAATGTGTTTTTTCTTTCAATGATATGCAGGGTTCTTTGCCAAGAAAATTGCATTTTGGTTGTCACAGTCTATCCTTATAGCTCCATTTACTAATCCCATATTTGAACACAATCTCTGCAACCAAACTGCTTCCTTGCTTGCATGAGTGGTTTCCATGTATTCTGCCTCTGTAGTTGATAGTGCCACTACAGATTGTTTCTTACTCATCCAACTGATTGCAGCTCCAAATAGGTTAAACACATACCCACATGTAGATATTCTCTGATCCATATCTCTGGCCTAGTCTGCATCAACAAAGCCACAAATATCCAACAATATGTCCAATCCTAATATTTCTTGGTAGCACAAACCATAATCACTAGTGCCACACAAATACCTAAACCCGCTTCACTACTGTCCAGTGCTCCTTCTCTGGTTTTGACATAAACCTGCTCAATACTCCCACTGCATGTGTAATGTTTGGTCTAGTACAGACCATCACATATATCAGAAGACCGACTACACTTTCATATGGAACATGGGACATGTCCTCTTCCTCTTATTGTGTCTTGGGACATTGTTCAGCAGATAACTTTACACCTATAGGAATAGGAACCTTCACCGGTTTACTATCCTGCATATTAAATCTTTGCAATATTATATCGACATACTTCCTTTGGTTTAACGAGAGCTTCCTCTTTGTCTGATCTCTTTTAATTTCCATGCCCAAAATATAGTTTGCAGCACCAAAATCTTTCATGTCGAATTTGGAGGACAAATGGGTCTTTAAATGCTGGATAATTTCTTTGTCATTTCCAACTAGCAACATATCATCCAGATACAAAACCAGATAAATAACACGGTTGCCAATTAATTTAAAATAAACACAGTGATTTGCTTTGCTTCTGGTGAAGATAAGTCCCCGTATAAATGTATGAAATTTCTGATACCATGTCCTTGGTGACTGTTTTAACCCATACAGAGACTTCTTTAACTTGCATAACAGTTATTTCTTACCCTTCACCATAAAGCCTTCGGGCTGCTTCATGTAGATCTCGTCTTCGAGATCCCCGTGAAGAAATGTTGTCTTCACATCCATCTGTTCTACCTAAAAATCAAAAGCATCAACAATAGATAAAAGTTATCTAATAGAAGTTACCTTGGCAACAAGAGAAAAAATGTCACCAAAATCAATTCCCGGCACTTGTGAATAACCTTTTTCTACCAACCGAGCTTTATATTTCTCCACCTTTCCTTCTACATTTGTCTTCTTCTTGAACACCCATTTGTTGCCAATGGGTTTCCTTCCAGCCAGTAACTCCACTAGATCCCAAGCCTCATTTTTGTGCAAAGATTCCATTTCGTCAACCATGGCCTCTTTCCAGAGTTTTCCATCCTCTAAATCTACTGCTTCCTTTACAGTTCTGGGATCATCATCAGTAATAGATAAATCAAAATTTGAATAGAAAGAAGATGGACTATACCTTTCCGGTTGCCTTCTTTCTCAAATTGATCTTCTCACACCTGGAGATTGCGGCTCTTGATCTTCTGATTCCTCCTCTTCTGTAGAGTCTGATTCTTCCTCCTTTAGCTCAAACTCTATCTTCTCAGGTTCCTTTGGTTGGACTTCATGTTTAATAACATCTTTCACCTCTATGGACACCACATCTCGGTTGTACACAACCTTCCTTGTTACTGGGTTACAAAGCTTATAACCCTTTAAATCATCCTTATACCAAATAAATATGCACTTTTCATATTTACTATCAGACTTGGTTTGTTTCTCCTTTGGAACATGTACATATGCATCACATCCAAATACCCTCAGATGTGAAAGAGAGGGTTTCTTACTAGTCCATACCTCTTGTGGAGTCTTATCCTCCAACATTAATGAAGGTCATCTACTGACCAGGTAACATGTTGTCTCCATCGCTTCTGCCCAGAATTATTGTCCTAACCCAACACCACTGAGCATGCTTCTTTCCCTTTCCATTAACATCTTGTACAATATTTCTGGAACTCCATTTTGCTTAGGTGTATATGGAGTAGTCTTCTGCCGTGCTATACCACACTTCTTACAGAATTCTTCAAATTCCTTACTGCAAAACTCTCCACTGTTATCTATCCTCAGCACCTTTATCTTCTTCTCTATCTGGTTTTCGACCAGAGCCTTAAAAATATATGCATGTATCCCTTGAGAAGTCATTTATAAATGATACATAGTACACAAACTTACCGAGTGATGGAACCTTCATAGTTCCAAACACATCACTGTGCACAAGCTCTAATATCTGTTTCACCCTCTTACCAACAAAGGGGAAACTCACTCGATTCTTCTTCCCATATACACAATTTTCACAAAAATCAAAATCCAAAGAGCTATTATTCATACCTTCTATCATACCTTCTATCCACTTTCAGGAACCACAGAACTGTTGCACCCATCAACAACAGTGCTACCTTGCAGCTTGTTGATCTAGGCGGATCTTCAAATACAATGGCATGGAAACTCAGAAATCAAAGTGATCAAAATGAAGTTAACTTAGGATCAAAGAAGATATCTCATCTTCCTGATTCCAACGGCACAAATGGTACTTCAATCCGAGTCCGTATGATGAGGTTATTGCATAAAGAAGGACTTTTTGGTCCTTAAGAAAATGAGGATTTTTCTTTGAAAATTGGTCTTAAGCCTTTAAGGCCAAATTGCAATCGGAGGTCGCAAAGAGGCGTACTTAAGCAAGGGCAAGTTGAACCCCCGATTGCCGATCTCCGATTAGATCGGATTGGTGAATCAGAGGTAACTGATCAGAGGACTTATACACATGTGTATTGGTGAGCGGGCAGTGCGATCGGCGATAATTATCAACGCGATGCAGGAGAGAACACCGATTCTACCGACTGACGCCGATATCGGCGATCAGTGATCGGCGCTTGGTTGTTCCCGATATCCAGGATAGGGAAACCCCTGATATGCCAATTTGCGACCTTAGCACATGCCCAATATGGGAAATAAACCCGATTTAATGATTTTTGAGATCCCAGTATATGGTTTTGAGGCAGATTTGCAATGTTTTTTCGGGATTTTTGAAGCTTTATCATTTCAACGATAAAAAACCATTTTGAGAAGCGGTTGCACCCACTGATCATTCCACTCTACCAGCCCCTGTTATGAGCCAGACAAGCCACGATTTGGATGGGATTCTATCCAAAGAATCTAGTATAAAACATGATGATTGGAAAGAGCGGGGGCAGGCAATTTTGGTGGCAGCACATTATTTCGCAGGAGGCCGAGAGCACATGTTGGTCTATTTTGGAAAATTTACATACTCCAACCCCTTTTATTGTTGTGGGAAGCTTTGGTGTTGCACACCTCTCCATATCAGGCATTCATTTCATAGCCATCTTGCAGATTAGAGGTATAAGCCTCTTTGTGGATAGTTGATGATTGTAATTCTCTTTTACTTCATGCCATTTAATAAGAAAGGCCTCCCCATTGTTGAGCTGGGCCCGAAGACGTAGTCTGAATTGGATGAACTTCGTTATCAAGCCTTGGTGTCTTCTTTTTTGCCTTTTATGTGTTTACTTCTTCTTATGTGCAGATTTTTTGTGTTAAGCTGCAATTTTACATATAATTCTTTTCTATACATCTATAAGCAAAAACATCCTGGATCAAGTGGTATCAGAGCAGGGCTTTTTAGATGTGAATTGCATGTCTGCATGCTAACAAGAGGCAGTATTCAAATAAGTGAAGGGAATTTAGAACCTTTTCATCCAGAGGTAGGGTGTGCACCTCAGAGAAGAAACATGGCTGAAGAGGAAGCTCGTATTGAAGAGGAGCACAATTTCAGAAAGACTTTCTATTCAATGGCAGAGAATATCAGTCATTTGGTTATAATATTGGAAAAAGTAGAAGAGAGGAATCCTGAAGGACAAGGTTTAGCACATGGGAATGGTGGAGAAGAACCCCCTCCTTCTCCTCCTGGTGGTGAAGGTTCTTATTCCCCTCACTACCATAATCAAAGAAATCCAAAGGATGCATCTAAGAAACCTTTTAAAAATTAGATGTTAAATTTGATCGTCCTGTCTTTAGTGGTGAAAGTAACGCAGAAAACCTTAACAATTGGATCAGGTAGATTGAGGTTTACTGCAGGATTTAGCAAATTGTAGAGGATCAGGTGAAACTCTAGTTGGCCTCTCTACAGCTGGGCAGCACAACTCTCATTTGGTGGGAGAGAAAATTGCAGAGCAGCAAAAATGTGGGTAAGGTCTTTTCCTCATGGTATGATTTTACTTCTACGTTAAGGGAATAGTTTTGTCCCTTACGATACAAACATAAAGCTTTGATGAATTGGCAATATTTAAGGCAAGGCAAAGGGCAGGATGTTCAAATTTTTACAATAGAATTTAGGAAGCAAGCACTAAATTTGGGTATTGCACTTGATACACTTGAAGTTGTAACTAAGTATATTGGCTCACTGCATAGTTATATTCAACATTCATTATTGTTGTTTGAACCAACCACTATTGACGCAGCTAGTGTGAAAGCAATTCATATTAAGAACATGGGCAAGAATGAAAGAGAGGACCAGCCTAGAAAGCCACCGTTCAAACCTCCCAATGGCAAATCCAAACTGAAATGGAAAGGGAAGGAGAAGAAAACAATAGCAACCAAAGAGGGAGAGCAACCTTATTGCAATCACTGCAAGAAAGAAGGCCACGATGATGATCACTATTGGAAGTAGCACCCAAAAAGGCATCCAAATAAGTATGGAGGAAAAGGGAAGTAGAAAACAGTGGCAGCAGCACAGCAAGACCTTGGGTCAGATTCGGGAGATGAAGCACTGGTCACAGCAGTAGGAACAAAAGGTACCCTTACACCTTCTATTGATTCTAAATCACATGAAAGCACCAGTTTTGTAGATGAGTCCCTTTCAAATTATAGAAAAATAATTGAATTATTTCATTTTAGAGTTGTTGTAAATAACACCAAGGTTGAAACTCTGTTTGATACTGGGTCTCAAGAAAATTTAATTGCAGAATCCTTGGTAAAGAAGCTTGGCTTAGAGACAAAATCACACCCAAAGCCTTACCCACTGGGATGGATACATAATAAAGCTAAATTGAATGCAACCCAGAAGTGCAAGGTAAAATTTGTGATTGTGTCTAAGCTAGTAGACAAAGTAGAGATGGATGTAATACCATTGGATATCTATGGCATGGTATTAGGGAGCCTATACCTGTATGACAGAAAAGCAATCTTTTTCCGCTATGAGAATCAATACCACATCACTAAGGGTGGGGTAGAATACATAGTGCGGGCTCATCAAAATAACATTAATGCCAGCCTTGTAAGCATTGGGTAGATGAAATGGCTGGTGAATTCTAGTAAAACATGCATGCTTATGGTCGTAAGGGAGAAAGAGGTTGAATTTGCTGATGTGTTCCAGGGCTGTGATGGGAGGCATAAACATGAATTAATGGAACTGATTTCTAATTATAATGAACTGTTTTGGGAGCCGCGGGGACTACCTCTGAAGAGGGAAATCCCACACGAAATCTACCTGTTGCATGACGCTCCTTTGCGAAATATCTGCATGTACAGGATGTCGGCAGTTGAAATGGAGGAGATCAAGCGGCAAGTGCAAGAATTGCTGGACGAAGGCTTAATCAAGCCGAGCTCCTCTCCATGTGGTTCGTCGATTGTTCTAGTTCCAAAGAAAGATGACAACTGGAGGATGTGCGTGGACTACAACATGCTTAACAAAATATCGGTGAAAAATCGTTATCCCGTCCCATGCATAGATGATTTATTGGATCAATTAAAAAATGTTGAATATTTCACAAAGTTGGACTTGCGTAGTGGCTA
This sequence comes from Pinus taeda, assembly GCA_000404065.3. Classification (NCBI taxonomy): domain Eukaryota; kingdom Viridiplantae; phylum Streptophyta; class Pinopsida; order Pinales; family Pinaceae; genus Pinus; species Pinus taeda. Next base: position 53,383 of record APFE030452630.1, on the reverse strand, counting down.
TCACCAGGTTAGAATTGCGAAGCAGGACGTGTGGAAAACCGCTTTCAAAACCAAGCAGGGGCTGTTCGAATGGATGGTGATGCCATTCAAGCTTTGCAATGCTCCAACCACCTTTATGCAGGTTATGAATAATATTTCAGCCTTTCATTGATGAGTTTGTTCTTGTATATTTAGATGATATACTAGTTTTTAGCAAAAGTTGGTTTGAACATGTGAGTCATGTAAAGAAAGTGCTTGATGTGCTGAAGAAAGAAAAACTCTTTGTAAAATTGTCAAAGTGTGAGTTCGGGAAAACCTCTTTGGGTTACCTAGGTCATATTGTTGGTCATGGTTAGTTAAAAATTGATCCCGCTAAAGTTGAAGCAATTGTAAATTGGCCTAATCCTACTAGTGTAACCGAGGTCTGTAGATTTCTTGGTGCAATCTAGTATTGGAGAAGATTTATTGCTAATTTCTCTGTTATTGCAGCACCTTTGCACACATTGACAAGTGCGAAACAGGTATTCCAATGGGGAGGAAGACAAGAGAAGTCCTTTGAAACATTGAAGGAAAAAATTAGCACCATGCCAGTCTTAGCCTTACCCGATCTCCAACAGTGATTTGAGATCAAAACCGATGCCAACGGTTATGCCATGGGCGTTGTACTGATGCAGCAAAAGAAGCCAATTTGTTACCATTCTGATAAGTTTTCTCAAGCTGTGATAAACTATCCCACCTATGACAAGGAGCTTTATGCCTTGGTGCAGAGTGTGAAAAAGTGGAAACACTACCTGATCGGAAAGTAGACCATCATCCATATTGACATCAGCCCTTGCAGTACCTTCAGTCACAAACCAAGTTGTAACAAACTCATTATTTCAAGTGGATGGGCTTTCTTCAATAGTTTCATCTGGTAATAAAGTATGAGAAGGTCACTAGCAACAAAGTGGCCAATATGCTATCTTGCCCTCCTATTTCTGCTTCTATTATTTTGCATAATTCTTTGTTATCTTTTGAAAGTTATGCTGAACAATATGCTAATGATGATGACTTTAAGGAGGTTTATGCAAAACTAACCCATGGTTCATAGGTGGAAAACTATCACTTGCAGGGGAAATTGTTGTATCACCTTGGTAAATGGTGTATTCCCACAAGAGAAAGAGTGCATGTAATTCAAGAGGCCCACACCTCTCTTGTGTCTAGACACTTTGGTGTCGAGAAGACTTTATGTCATGTACAAATATTTTGTTTTTGGCCTCGTATGAAAAACATTGTTACTCACTATGTAAATGGTTGTGTGATGTGTTATGTTTCAAAGCCCTCTAGCAAAAAACTTGGGCGCTACACAACACTCCCTATTCCGAGTTGTCCATGGGAAAGTGTGTCAATGGACTTTGTAGGAGGTTTACCTTTGTCTAGGAAGAGTCACGACTATTTGTATGTTGTCGTTGACTTTTTTAACAAAATGTGTATTCTTATGCCTTGTAAAAAGCAGATTACTGCAGAGCAGACTGCTTCTCTTTTCTTTCAACATGTTTGGGTCCACTTTGGATTACCCACATCAATTGTGTGAGATCAAGACTCTCAGTTTCTTGGGGAGTTCTGGACCAGCTTGTGCGGGATGATGGACACCAAACTAAAAAGAAGCACCACATTTCACCCATAGACCGACGGGCAGATAGAGGTTGTTAATAGTACCGTGGTACACTTATTACGAGGCTATTGTGGGAAACATCCCAAGTTGTGGGATGAACATCTCCCCTATATACAACATTTCTACAACTGAGCAATTCATTCATCGATGCAACGTTCACCATTTGAGACATACTTTGGTTACCCGCGAAAGGACCCTTTTGATATGGTCTTTGGAAGGAAGGATGGCTCCAATGGACGTAATGATATAGACAAAGCTCAGTAGTTCGTTCAGTGAATCCAATTGATTCACCAAGTAGTGCAAGACCAGTTGGAGAAAAGTCAAGCCCGTTATATGGCTCAACATGATAAACATCAAGTTGACCATCAATTCCAAGTGGACAACAAGGTGTGGTTCAACATCAACAAAGACAGGATGACGGGAGAAGGAAAGAAGTTGTGGCCCATCCGGTATGGACCATTCACCATATTGGAGAAGATTGGGAACAATGCCTTTTGTCTTGACTTGCCAGTATATATGCAGATGTACTTAGTAGTGAATGTGGAGAACCTGAAGATGTATGAACCACCTTTGATCATAGAAACTCATGCGGTGGGCACAGTTCCTACCGTTGATGATTTTGCACCAAAATATCTCGATGAGTTGCTCGAAGAAATCATCCTCGATATAAGAACCAGGACTTCATGGCTAGGAGATGTAGAATACCTTTGAGTTGAATTCAAGGGAATGCATCCTAGCAAGGCTAGATGGTTGGAGAAAGAGAAAGTGAGGGAACAATTCCCTTAGTTGCTAATTGACTAATGAAAAGCTTTTGGCGGTCCAAAATCTCCGCAATGGGGAGGATTGATCTAGGTGGATCTTCAAATACAATGCATGGAAACTTAGAAATAAAAGTGATCAGAATGAAGTCAACTCAGGATCAGAGTAGAGATCTCATCTTCCTAATTCCAACGGCCCAAACGGTACTTCAATCAATGTTTGGATGATGCAGTTATAACAAAAAGAAGGATTCTTTGATCCTTAAGAAAATGAAGATTTTCCTTTAAAAATGGGTCTTAATCCTCTAAGGCCAAATCGAAATTAGAGGTCACATAGAGGTAGACTTAAGCAAGGGCAAGTGGAATCCCCAATCGCTGATCATCGATCAGATCAATTCAGTGAATCGGAGGTAACCGATCAGAGGACTTATACATATGTATATCGGCAAGCGGGCAGTGCGATCAGCAATAATCGGATCAGAGATCATTATTGTCGCGATACAGAAGGGAACACCGATGCGATTGGTTGACACCGATATTGGCGATCGATGGTCAGACGTTCCCAATAACCAGGATAGGGACACCCCTGATATGCCGATTTGCGACCTCAGAGTGGACCCGATATGGGAAATAAGACTGATTTAATGATTTTTGAGATCTCGATATATGGTTTTGAGGCAGGTTTGCAGTGTTTTTTAGGATTTTTTAAGCTTTATCATTTCAACGATAAAAGACGATTTTGAGAAGTGGTTGCACCCGCTGATCATTCCACTCTACCAGCCTCTGTTATGAGCCAGATAAGCCATGATTTGGATGGGATTCTATCCAAAGAATCCATTATAAAACATGATGATTGGAAATAGTGGGGGGGAGGAAATTTTGGTGGCAACACGTTGTTTCACACGAGGTTGAGAGCACATGTTGGTCTATTTTGGATAGTTTACATACTCCAACCCCTTTTATTGTTGTGATAAGCTTTGGTGTTGAATACCCCTCCATATCAAGCATTCATTTCATATCCATCTTGCACATTGGATGTATAAGCCTCCTCGTGGACAGTTGATGATTGTAATTCTCTTTTCTTTCATGCCATTTAATAAGTAAGGCATCCCCATTGTCGAGCTGGGCCCAGAGACGTAGTCCGAATTGGACGAACTTTGTTATCAAGCCTTGGTGTCTTCTTTTGTGCCTTTTATGTGTTTACTTCTTCTTATGTGCACATTTTTGTGTTAAGTTGCAATTTTACATGTAATTCTTTTCTATACATATATAAACGAAAACATCCTGGATCACTTGTATAGAGTTTCAATTCAAACTCCTCACGTCAATACTAGTGCCCCCCAAACCATATTGTAGGTATCCTTCTTGAACATTGTTTTTACACCTGCATCATCCAACTTGCTTACAGAAATCAGATTTTTGTCTAATGTTGTAATATGCAGAACACCCGGAAGTGTTCTAATCGTTCCACCTTGCAACTTCAACTTTAATTTTCCACGACCAATGATTCTAGCCTTCCTGTCATCCCCTAAGAAGAAATCACCACCATCACATTTCTCATACTCGTAGAACCACTCTCTATGGGGAGTGAAGTGAAAGGATGCACTTGAGTCAATCAACCATGCCTCATGATCTACATGTGTACTTGAAGAAGACAAGTACACATCCCCACCTTCATCTGAGGTGGTTTTCGCCTCTACAGAAGGAGCATCATCAGATCCCTTTCCTTTATCAGGAGCTTTAGATTTACAGTGCCTTCTGTAGTGCCCTTCCTTTCCACATTTCTAGCACACCACCTTTACAGGCTTTCCTGGAGATTTAGATCTCCCTCTAGATTTAGACCTCCCACTTGATGACTTTTTGTTTCTGTTCTGGGACCATCCTCATACAGACAAGGCATCATCATTCTGTCTCTCCATATTTTTCCATCTCATCTCCTCTATTAGCAAGGATGAGACTATTTCATCAAATTGCAAGGCAGTTGCATTGCTACCTATTGCAATAACCAGACTATCCCACAAATTTGGTAGAGAACACAACAAACTAATGCACTTGTCTTCATCTAAAATTTTGATATCAACAGATGATAATTGACTTACCATAGTATTCAACACATTCAGATGCTCTGTCACCGAGTCTCCATCTTTCATCTTTAGGTTATACAACTTTTTCCGTAGGAACTATTTATTCACCAAAGGCTTAGATTGGTACAAAGTCCCTAACTTGTCCCACAAAGCCTTCACCGTAGCTTTCGTCGATACATTTAGCAATACTAAATCTGAGACACACAGTCATATTGTGCTCTTTGCCTTCTGATCCAACTTCTTCCATTCTTCCTCAGACACTCCCATTGGTTTAGTACCCGAATATATTGTGATCCACTGATCTTTATCCACCAATAGATCCTCCATCTTGAGTTTCCACAAATCAAAACTTTGACCATTAAATTTCTTGATCTTTATTTTTCCACTGCTCGCCATCTTCTTTCACCACCAAAATTGATCTGATAGATCTCCCACTAAACAGAGTCTACCATAGGCTCGAGCAAAACCCCTCAGCAGCAAAGGAATCCCCTTGAAGCCAAAACAACTTTGATACCAAATGTAGGTTTTAACCCCATAAAGAAATTACTTGCATATGAATTCTAAAACATAGAAAATAAATAATGTGAGAGCATAACACATAAAACACATATACACAGAGATTTTCCCCTACATCCCAAAACCGGGACTACTAGCTTGATTTTTCATTATGTTCCTTTCAATGTTACAATACATATTTATACCTACTAAAGCATCCAATACCATGGACCGAAAGCCATCACGTCCCAAAACCATGTGCGAAAATCATGCACAAAACCATAGGTAGGTTTGCCCAACCTAACATAGGGTCCAAAAGCAAAATTTTCTAGGGCGCTACCCTATACCCCATGGAGTGGGGCTACATGCACAACTCAAACCCCCTGTGACTCCCCCTACTAGGCAATCAGTGCAACGAAGGGGAGGCTCCGCCCCCCTTCTAACACCCTGGTTAACTACATGGGCTAGTCGTGGAAAGAATATAACACAACCCAACATACAATGAATAAAATTATGGGTACTTCATGAACCAATCAACACTATTACCTTTTTCTTCTTGATAGTTTGAGGAGTGGTAATTCCGGCCAATGCATTACAAGATATGGTCAGATTCATTTCTTCTTTCTCTATGGTTTGTTCCTAATGTATATCCTCTTCTTTTGAAATTTCTTGTTCCTTTTCTTCCTCCTCTTCACAATCTATGTAAAATAATTTCTTCTCAGCAAACTTATGACCTTTAGTGCATTTTCTATCACAAATGTAACGAATCCCTTTTGCTATTTTTTCTTCCAATTGTTGGGGTGTCAAACTTGTAGGTTGTGGAAGGCTAGGGGAAACAACACTTCCATCCTTATAGTTGTGAGTGGTAGGCTTCCTTGTTGCCATATTGTTTCTTTCCATTTTTCTTGCCAACATGAATGCCTTCTCTGATGAGTTAGGTTCCTAAAGGCGAACCTCATGTTGGATGTTATCCTTTAAAGTCCCTATGAACACATCAATCTTATGCTCCTATGGAATATCTTTTACCATTATATTCAATTTTTGGAGGTCCTCAATCTGCTCCATCATTGAATCCTTAAGTTTGGGGTTTATCAATTGGCTAAAAAAAGTGTTGCTTTTTGTATCCTCATAATGTGCTATCGTTTCTTTCGTAAAAATTGCCCAAGTGACAATTTTTTTACAAGAGAAAAGCCATCGATACCATAAAACTGGTTTGGTTCCAAATATAAAGTTGCAATGTGTTCCTTTTGTGTGTTTTGCACATTATGGAGATCGAAATATTGCTCCATATTTAGTATCCATGTTACAAGATCCTTGCCATCAAACTTACTCAAATTGATCTTTGGAACATGGTGGGTCTTCAATCCAACATTAGAGTCTATGAAATCATGATTAACATTTCTTTTGTTCACATCATGAGTTTTCTTTACTACCCTTTCACCATTAGTAAGAATTTCTTGTAGCAACTTAGTAATACCATCCATATTAGCATCCATGCCATCCATCTTAACTTCCATGATATTCATCTTAGCTTTCATGCCATTCATATTAGCTTCCTCGCCTTTTTTTAAACCATCAATATTAGTTTCTGTTACCCTTTGTGAGACTGAAATTTGTTGCACTTGGTCTCGTAATTTTGACATATCATGTTGCATTTATTCCTCTTCTTCATGAGTCATGCTAGAGATTTCTAGTTGCTTACTAATTGTTTCCATTTTCTTTCTTCGCAGCATCAATTAATGATAATTATGCTTCACTATGCCCTTTGAACTTCAAACTAATTTTTCAACCCAAACTTATGCAAAATTTTAAAAAGACTACACCCTTTTTTTTGCTTTGTAGAAACTCGAAATTGAATCTATTATATCTCTGTAATTGTGGATTTCCAAGGTTAGAAAATGCTTCCTATAGTAGCCCTATGAGTCCTCTTTCCAATGCCACTAGTTTGATCAAAATTGGATTCTCCAAGAAAGGGTTATGCCCAATATTCCAAGATTACCTAATTAGATAATTTTCCAGTAGAGAAAACTTGTACGACTTGCCATGGGTTAATGTTTCGACCTTCAGATCTGAAAAAGATACACAGAAAACTAAAGTACGTCCTATTACTATAAATTATTACAAAATTTAAATCTTATTCTTGAAGATAAGGTTATGATGATTTTCCCAAGGGCACTTGTTTGGAATGTAATTCAGGAGTTTGTAAAAACCATAACTTACTCAGATCATATCTCTGAAAATATAGTGAAACAAGATCTGAAATTCAAACCCAAGGTTCAGAACGATTTCGACTTAAATGGGTTTTGTTTTTATCTTCTAAAACTTTGTAGAGAAAGTGTTATAGCGAAAATACCACGATGACCTATTTGGAGTAGCGAAACCCTAAAATCCAGAGCTCTGATACCAAATGTTAAGAAACAAGCTCACAAAAAGATAGAAAAGATAGATCAATGACTTCAGAATTAGCCTCTTTGAGGGGACAACCTCCTTCACATTACATAAATGAACAATTCTTGGATGATACAAATGAAAAAACCTCATTTCTATATATAGGAGTCTAAGGGGTCACAATATAATCAAAGTCGACATAACAATAATAATATAAGGGCATAACAATAACAATAGTGTGCTTCTATGGGACACAATAATAACAATATGGCAACAATAGCGGCACAACAATAACAATAATGGCTACAATGACAATAGTAATGGGGGAATCACTAGTATTATAGGCACCTAACATTCTCCATCAATCGACAACCATGTTTCCTTTGTGAAGGTCTCCTCAATGACTAGAAATGGAAGGTCATCGATAGTAGCCGTCTTCCCACCAAAAACCTCCAAGAATTGTCTCACCACTTCATAGTTGAAACCCTCAAACCTACAACAGAATGTCTCCAATATTTCCTTGAAAAAAATTCAACACGCTCAGGGTCACATTCAGTAAGTTCAAGGCCTTCTGGTTCATTTCAACACAAATGGCCACTCTTTCCCATGATTGTGATAAAGTTCAATGAAATCTTGAATAGGCAAGTGAAATATAGAAGTATTGAAATGAATTCATGGATGCAAATCCCCAAAAATGAACAACACCCCTTGGAAATAGAGATAATAATAGAACCAACTAAACTGTTTGTCACTTTTGATAATTGTAACAAGAAAATTGTGTCGAATTATGATTGGTCATCCCTCATTACCATTGATCATTTCTCATATAAGACATACAAGTATTCCCTCCTTTGATCATAATATCCCACTAAACATTGATTTACATAGATTTTTTGGTGACAAAATATAACCTTGACTTATTGATCAAATCATACCATACATGAAACTTTTGAATTGACAGTGCTCCTTATGATGTGTTTACACGATCAGTAGGATTTTAATATGACATCATTTTTTTTATTGTGGAGGCACCATTCATTGCCTTTTAATTTGGTAGCACCTTTTACTTATATCATTAAAATGAGCACTGCAAAATTAAAAGGTGGTACCAACTTAAACCAATAATGATGTTATTTCAGGACCCAAAATATATTGGCAAAATGCAAATGCTAATTAGAAAGAGTAGTTGTATGTGCTAATATCTAACTCTAATGAGGATGTTATCCTCCCTGTGAGGTAGAAAATAACCTGTACACCAGGTCCCTATTCCATTGTGTTGAAAAAATCTATCCCATGAACTACTTCAAAGCATTGAATACAACAATTGCTTTATTTGAAAATGAAACCATCCTAAAAGCTTTGCAAAACTCAATAATTTTCAAACTTATTTATGTACATGCTGAAACTAATTTTTTTTATTAAAACAAACTCAAAATTTTCAAACTAATGGAAATCATTTATCAAAATCTTAGCGCCTTCTCTTCCGGCTCCAAATTATTCAAAGTGTCATCCACACCTACAAGCTTTTAAAAGAAAACTACTATATATAATGAACTCTGGATATTATTTTTGTTGGAGATAATGTTTTAGAAATTGTTCATTTATGAACCTCCACTTCTAAGCTCCCCATTTAAATCCTGTAAAATCAAATTATTTTTGCCATGAAACGAAGAAATTTTATAAGGTCCCTTCTAAAGTTGATCAAATTTTCCATGTTTTCCTTTGTCTTAAACTCTAACATCCCATTTCATCACTGAATCATAAACCTAGAATTCACCTTCTTTCAGCCTTTTGTTAAAATCCTTTTTCATCTTTTCTTGGAATAACTAAGCTTGATCATATACCATTTCCATTACTTATTGAACTTCCATGAGCCGATTAATTCTCCTTTGAATATGATTACGATCTTCTTCCTACTCTTGTAAAAAATTCATCAACGGTATATCTAGAGAAATAGGAAATATTACTTTTGCACCATACACCAACTGAAAAGGTGAAGTGCCAATTGACCTTCTAGTGCTAATCCTGTCTGCCCATAGTGAAAACTTCAACTTTGTGTGCCAAGATGTTTTGTTTCCTTCAAATAATTTCTTGATAATCTAAAATATTATTAGATGATTCAACTAGTGCATTATCTTGAGGGTAATAAGTTGTGAAATGGATAAGAGTTATATGATAATCATTACAAAATTTAACCATTTTCTTAGACTTGAATTCTTGGGAATTACAGTTATAATGCTTCTTAGACAACCAAATCTAGAAACAATATTTTCTAAGAATTGAATGATAAGAGTATTTATATCATGTCTGGTTGGTATGGCTTCAATCCAATTAGTAAAGTAATTTGGTGCAATCAATATCCACTTATGTTGTCCTAATGATGATGGATGAACCTCTCCAATAAAATCAGGGCCCCACTACCAAAAATGTGCCTCTACCAAAATATGCTTTAATGCTAATGACAAGAAATTTGCTTACCCCTCAAAAAATTGACATTGATAACACGATACCACTTCTTTATGAACATTCGAGAATATTTTTGGCCAGTAAAATCCTACTCTAAGAATTTTATTCATATTGGCCTTCCAGTAAATATGTCCTCCACAAACACTTTGGTTAAATTATTTCATAGTATGTTTTTCCTCATCTTCAAGAAATAAATTCATTATAACTCTTGTTGGATCTTTCCTATATAAATAAACATCTAGAATACAAAACTTCACTACGTTTAGTTTCAAAAACCTAGCTTGGATTTTTTTCCTTGGTGGAGCCTGTAAATTCAGCATGACATAAATGATATCATTGTACCATGGAGAAGATCCCAATTCTTGAGATACCTATAATACCGATCTTTCATTAGAATCATTTGAGAACACTGAAATAAAAATTATTCCTAGAGTGCATTATTTGTTTCAGTCATTCATTTTATCAAACATTAATCCTTTAACAACTTAGTTGGCATGATTTCCAAATCATATACGAAAAAAATTCTAACCATTTCCCTCTTTTGTCATGACTATTTGTGATGTCGGAGGCTAGGGCAACTGCAAATTAATAATTAACACGCAACAAAAAATTGAAATCCACACAATACATATGCATATAAAATATTAGAAATAAACTTCACAATTAATGAATATTTCATTAATAAATAAAATATTTACAATATAATTCTTGACTTAATGATAGGCCACTCACTCCTCACTCTCCTTCCCTTACATGCCTCAGGGGCTCACAAAGATTTATCCAAGTGGATTTGAACCCAAAGTAGGTTCTAGATCCTAAACAAACACCCCCAATATCTCTCATGATCCATAAATACTCTCGCCTAATCCCTTATCTCTATATGAGATCTAACTAACCCTCAAATCTCTCAAGTCTTCAAAAATACTCTTGAACTTTCTCCTATTTACAATAATTCTCATTCTCTCCTAAAAATACAGAAAAAAATACATTAAATAATTAAATCCTGACTAAGGGAACTAACTCCTTTATTAAACATCATACCCTAAGTTAGATTCTCATGCATCAGACTCACCATGTAAAATAATTTCATGGTCTCCCAACCATATATATTCACAAGTTGATAAAACTCCTCTTGGATCCCAAACTTTCACTTGTAGTAAATATGCTACTCTATCATGTTGCTATTTTTTTATGGTTGTCTTCTTTCATCTTCCAAGCTTCCAAAATTTATGTTGTAGTTCTCCTCCCTCTTTGCTAATGTAGACTTGCTTAGTCATTGGTAATTTGTTGTCATCCTTCCTTTTTCTTTATTCAATAAACATATTTTGAGACTCTTCCAACACCGACTTCTTGATTTCTTCAATTTCAATATCTAACATGTATTCTGGCTAGTGTTACTTACTCTTTCTTTGCTAAATCCATCCTTATAATCCACCATAGTTTCATTTACGTCATATTATGGCTTCGGATTGTCCAACCATTCTTGTAGGAACTTTAGTTCTGCGGCAATATCTCTCATGCTGACATTTGACACCTTTACATGATGATCATTTTCCATTTCATCAACAACTTCTATTATTTTTCCACCTTTAATATTCTTAGGCTTCATTTCTTTATCTATTTTTTTTTCAACATCAATGTACACAATGTTAATACTTTGTTCAATATCAACAACATATCCTACATCCACACACCAATTGTTAGATTTGAAATCAACATAATTGTTATCTTCCATCGATTATTTAATCATCATATGGCGATCTTCTAAACAATTTGTGGTGCCATTTGTGGGAATCAAGCTCACATTCATATCAACAGATTTCACTTCAGCATCATCATTTTCCTCTCTAAGCATCATTCCTTTTTCCTATTCACAAATTCATACATTCATCTTGGTTATATGGAGTATTTTTGCTTTGCTTAACAAAACTTTAAAATTTGTACTTTTATCTCTTTGCAATCAACTCCTTAATTGGCCCCTTCTTCATTAACCATCCATGTTTCTAATTATGTAGTAGCTCCATCAATAGATCAAGTGATTCCTTCAACTCAATAATCTCTTTCTAAAACTCTTCATCACTTACCCCAACTGCTATGACATCACTCTGGCTCTTCTCTGTATTTTGCAAATGACTATACATGGTCATTTTGATCTCCTTTTTCCCTTGCATAAGCTCCTTGTACTCTTTTTTCTTTGCTGCAAACAACTGCAATATCCCTTGTCCTTATAATACATTTACCAAACTTCGAGTGTTCAGATCTACTGATAATCCACCCAATTACAATTAATTTGACTTATTATTACAAAATCAATCTCTGTCATTTCAATTTTTTTTAATGAACACAATATTGGAACTTGTGGGTTATGGGCCATCTTCTTAGATCATAAAAATACACTTCAATACAATTAAAAGAACCTCAAATATAATTTAATTTCATGAGCACTTATTCCCTCTCATAGTAAGCACTCTGTTATTACATAGATTGACCTCAGGCTGAAGGGAGGCAATGCCACGGTAACCACAAACCAAGCTTAGCCAAGTAGCTAGCCCTAATAGGTAGGGAGAGGGCTCTCTCCATAAGGATTTCAATCAAGATGACTAGATCAGGTAAAGGATTTTAGATTAGGTATATTATCTCAAAATTTTTGATTGAATTGTGTTGGTGTTTCGCTGGATTAGATGGAGCTGGCAGTTTAGGTCTGGGAAATTAGGTTAGAAATGCAGGGTGTTCTATGGGGCAAGGTAGGCATAGGATTTAGCACTTTAGTATTAATGGTGTGAGGTGTTTAAGACTGATGAGGAGATAATAAGGGCATGTGACAATCATGGATCCTTCTCAAATAGTAGAAAACATGAAATATTGAATGATTTCCCAAGGTAGAGCACTGTTACAATGGATTCTACCTATCAAACTTGATAACATTCAATAAGAAGCAATGAAATGAATGATGACATACATAAAACATGTAAACAAATGATTACAAAAGAGGAAACTATGCTAAAACTCCATACGATAGGGATCCCATACAAATAGTTGCAAATCCTATTAATCTTCTTGCCAAACTACTTACAATGATGTACAATTAAGCTCTGAGCATCCAAGTAAGTCCAACCCACACAATGACTGAGAAAATACATAATATAGGCTTCCGAGCAACTAATCCTAGCCTTAGGGGTCGAATGCATGAGAGGAGGAATCAGTTGCACAAAAAATTGGGCAGACAACTGAAGACTAGAATGCCGAAACTGAAATATTCCTAGTATGAAGCAAACTGATTCATTCATCTCATTTAAGCTTTTCATCTAATGTATCTACCCTAGGTAACAAAAGATATAATTTAATTACGTCAATATCATGAATTACATCAGTGAAAAACAAAAATCCCTGAGGTGAAAATTGAAAAACCAAAGAAACAGTGAAAAATTGGGCTACCTGTCAAGTGTGCAACGCCTTAAAGAAATGTGCAGTGCCTCTCCTGGACAAACGTGCAATGCCTTAAGGAAATGCATAATGCTGAATTCAAATCAACATTTTAGTGACTTCCCGATGTCAAAATTGGGCACAGGATAGCTCGTTGGAAAGCCTGTCTAGTCTAATTTCTAGAACATCTTGACTTTTGCAATTTGGAGTTCATTTTCCTTGTCAAAAGTTCAATCTCACAAGACTGGTCAAAATGTGCAAAATGACGCTGCCAAAATATAGAGTGATGTTGCAATCAACATTTTAAGGTCTTAATCAAGTACAAATTGAGCTCATGATAGCTCATTGGAAATATTTCTATGTCTAGTTATCCTTTGACTCATCCAGAAAGTCATTTGGTCACTCTAGCTAGGATAAATCTTGATTTTCCCAAAGTCACTCTCGAAGTGCAGCAACTCTCCTGAGGAAAATGATGTTTTAGACATTTCTTCCAAACCATGAGACCTGTGTAAAAACTGAAGGATGTTTTTCTTCATGATTCTACTATGGAAAAAAACCTCTCTCACTTTTGTCAAATTCATCTTTTCTTTCTCAGAAACATCATTTGAATAAAACATATCCCAATGTGTGGAACAGGGGATTTGTAGAAATGAAAGGAAATGAAGGGGATGAGGGGCTTCTAATTTCTTGAAAAAAAAATTGGAAGTAGGGAGGGATGCTAGGAAGTAGGGGAAAGTAGAATTTCAAAGATTGAGTGAAGGGAAGGGGTCTAAAAGGGAAAAACACAGGCCTAACCTAGAAAAGTATTAAATTGTAGCAATAGGCTAGGGTTTGTGGGAAAATGATGAATTTGAGGGATATAATTGATGTTAAGTGTTTAGAAAGGTATATTAAAGATATGGGAAGGAGTATGAACATCAGGATACAAGTTTTGTTGATGATTTGACCATCTAAGAAAAATTACCTTCAAAACCCTAGGAAGGGGAAATGAGCCTTACCTAAGCACAACTAAAGCACAAACAAGGTGTAAAATGACCCATTGGAACCTTAAATAATGATGACAACTCTTTGAATGATGGTACACTCAATCAAATGGTGACATGGACCAGTACTTGTAAAACTTTGGAAGGAGTGAAAGCAATCCTAGACCTAATACCTAGTGACCAAATTTTACTTGAAGACTCACTGAAATGAAAAACATTTGATTTTGACACCCCAAGACAACTTTATAATAGCATATTTGATCACTGGTTGAAGACTGCAATGACTGACACTAACACACTCATTGAAAATACACTTCAATACAATTAAAATAACCTCAAATATAATATGATTCCATGATCACTTATTCTCTCTCATAGTTTCTTTTTAAGAGTATACACTTAATAGATTTAATAGAATGTGAACACTCCAATTCAAATTCTCCCTCCAAAAGTTCTACTTTATGATCATTTTTTAAATTTTTCTTACGTACATCCCATATAAAGGTAAGCTCGTAAATATATTGTTTTTGTGAAAATCTTTATATGTCACTTAAAAATTTACCATAAAGTGAGTATATTAAACAAAGCACCCACCCATTTACTTTTTTTAACTTGCTCGTTTACTTTTTAATGGCGTTTAGTATTTTGTATGGACTATTTATCGCTTTAACGTGCCAATAGAACAAACTCCATCGAACATTTGGCATCCACTTTTAAACGCAATTTCATTCAACACACAATTTTACACTCAGATATCAACATGATTCTGCAACCCCACTCTCACAGGCCCACACACATATTTTGTCAACGCATGATCCAACGATCTCAAATGGATTGTGATTATTATCGATTACACATTACAACTATTTGCAGCATAACAAAATTCTCTTGGAAGATGCATGCAGGATTCAAAGAATTCAGTTACACACAACTTCTGTCCATGTGTTGGGTGCTCAGGATCTGTCTCTATAATAACTTCACATAAGAATAAGAACTCCATATTTCTGGTTTTCGATCGTAAATTCACCACGATTCAACTCATAAATCATTTGCTTCTAGTGCGATCAGTCCAAAGAGGTCTATTTTTCAGAATAATGCATTCACCAATGTCATCAAAATTTTTGATGGATCCCTTCAACTAGAGTTCAATACACACAAACACAGAGAATCAATACACACAAATGCAGAGAGCATCGTGCCTTTTTTTAATGAGTCTTGGTGACCATTTTCCTTAAATCCAGTCCATAGTTCAGTTTCTCATGGCAACTCAACTCAACCACTTTCCACCAATTAATTTTACAAATTGAGGCAAAAATAAAACTTGGATGACAATACTCTATTAAAACTGAGCTGACCATTCGTGACCCCAAAATCATGGAATAATAGTTGGATAGACCATGGCTTCTATTTTGGAATCTCAATGGATTTTGAAACCTCAAAAAAAAGGCAATGGATTGTCTTGAGAGCGCGACACATATTGTCATTAGGTGCTCGAGCTAATGAAGTAGAGATTCTATAGATCTCCTCTTACCTTTGTGGGTCAATGATGGCAAGCATTCAAGTCTCCACCAACATCGTTTGCGGCCTTCCCCATCTCAATGAGTGCTTTCTCAGCTTATCATAAGTGTCCAATTATGCTTGCGGCTTTAGAGTGTGGTTCACTCTTTCTTCCAATATGTGCATGTTTTAAGCTCGAGAATGCTTCCTTTTTTCACTTAGGCTCCTTAGACTTGCACACTTTGGAACTATTTCCAATACATTTTCAGGGATTTTTTTTTTTCACATGACAATAATTTCAAAATTCTCTTGTTTATGGATGATGAACACATCTAATTTCTCTGAACAAATCAACTTTAGGTTCTGATACCAAAAATGATGTCGCAGGGTAGGGGACCTACAAATTAAAAATTAACACACAACACAAAACTAAAATCTACACAATATGTATGCACATAAAATCTCATAAATAGAGTTCACAATTGATGAATAATTCATTAATAAATAAAATATTTAATTCTACACTCCGTAGGTTCCCCTTCACTTTACACACTCTGGAAAATGGCCTAAAATATCTTGGATATCGGCTAAAACCATAGCACTATAGAATTTCTGATTGGATTTGGTTGGTTGCTAAGATTGAGAAAAGGCTTAACATATGGCATCACAAATATCTCTCCAGAGTTGGTCGACTGGTACTCATAAAATCTTTACTTGAGGCTACGACTGTCTAGTGGATGTACCTGACATGGATCCCTAGGGGCATTCTCACTAGAATACAAAATCTATGCTATAGATTCCTTTGGCAAGGTAGATAGGAAGGCAACCTTTTTACTTGGGCTGGATGGGAATTGATTGCGCTACCCAAGAAATGGGGAGGATGGGGAATAAAAGGTCTGTCACATTTCTCAACTGCCCTTGCCACTAAATTGGGGTGGCAACTTCTTACCACTTGAAGCTTATGGATGATATTAGTATCCAAAAAATACATACAACCTCTTAACATCTTGGATTGGATCAAACCTCTGAATTGGAACAGAACATGAATCTCTATTATATGGAAAGTTGTCCTCAACTCACTTCCATATATTCGGGAAGGGATTACTTGGATAATAGATTCCGGCTCTTCGGTTAGAGTTGGGTTGGACTCATGGATTGGTAGTGGAAATTCTTACAGGCTCCCATAGGATTTAATTGCACACCTCACCAGCTCGAGGATCTCACATATTGAACATATAGCGGATCTTGAGATCACCATGCTATTCTCACAAGCCTATAAATCTTCTTATCGATTAAATCTCCTTGACATATGGCACCAAATATGGGAATCATATATAAAGGAACTCTCTGAATCACATATCAAGATCACCAATGGAAAAGATGAACTGATCTGGGCATTGGTAAAACACGGGATGTATACCCCCAAGGAAGGATACCTCAACATTTTCTCATAGTATCGACCACCAATATTGGAGAAGTGGTGGAGTTTTCTCTGGAAAATGAAAGCACCACCATGATCAAGATTGTTCATGTGGATTGTGCTTAGGAACAAGGCCCCCACTGAGGACAATCTTATGAAACGATCCTTCAATGGCCCATCTTGGTGCTGTTTATGTAGGAACGACGCATAATCTACAGATACCATATTTCTTCATTTCCCTGTCATATTGGAATTGTGGCACATGATTCTTTCATCTACCCCCATACCCATCCGATAGAAGGGAAATACTGTTTTAGATGCATGGCACAACTGGTGGGTGACAGTCAATCCACACAAGGCCATGAACATCCATATACTCATTTGTTGGGCCATGTATTTAGCCAGGAACTAGATCATTTTTTGTAATCATCATCCTAACTGGCACCTTATCTCTGCCTGGGTACAGGAAACCTATAATCTTATACTTGATGATGATACTTCTCCTACTATTCGGCCTAATATCCCTGAATCTATCAACAAAAACATTCCTTGGGAATATTTCAACGGGTCCGCTCAAGAGGAGGGCTGTGGGGGAGGAGTTGTTCTATACCTCTTAGATTCACATTTCTACAAAATTCAGATGGGACCGGGGCTTGGAACCAACAATTTTGCTAAGCTTATCACTCTCAAACATCTACTCCAATTTGCATTAGAAAAATAGTGTAGAAATTTACAAATTTTTGTGGATTCAAAGAACATTATCAATTGGTTCAAAAATATTTCTAAATTTCATGCTTATTCATGGAGGGATATATTGGATGAGGCAATTAGACTTAAAGCACATTTGGACTCCATTGTTTTTCGTCACATATATAAGGAACAAAACCAGATTTTTGATCAACTATCCAAGGAAGTTGTGATCCATCTTAGAGGTACAAGGATGATTCAGTAACAGATGGACGATGAACACTACCAATACTATCATAGACCTTATATGGACATCAAAGCATAAGGGCCCTATGGGCCTATTTTTATGGGTTATATTTTTTATTATCTACTAGTACATATTTACTGTTTATAACATCATGATGTACAAATTGACATATACTTTATCAACATTACTCTGATATTTTTTTAAGGGCGAGTCACCCCAACTTACAGTATATGCTCTATAGCTTCTACAACACATAATTTTCTTAATATCAATGAAAATTATGATTTTTCCTTAGGGGAAAAAATATTTACAAGGAAATTCTAGACTTAATCATAGGCTGCTCATTCCTCACTCTCCTTCCCTTAAATGCCTCATGGGCTTACCTAGATTTATACAAGTGGATCTGAACCGAAAGTAGATTCTAGATCCTAAAAAAACTCCCAAATATCTCTCATGATCCATAAAAACTCTCACCTAATCCTTATCTCTAGATGAGATCTTACTAACCCTAAAATCTCTCAACTCTTCCAAAATACTCATGAACTTTCTCCTATTTTCAATAATTCTCATGCTCTCCAAAAACTATAGGAAAAATACATTAAAAAATTCAATTGTAACTTAGAGAACTAACTCCTTTAGTAAACACTCTTAGGTCTTCATATATCCAAGAAAAACCCTTTGCAAATTCCATTAATAATTCAACAAACTTGTCTTTTTGTTCTGCATCCAAAGAGTTAGAAATCTTAACAATATTAGGCCCCTCTTTAGTTCCCACATCATAGTCCTTTACCTAACTGTCACGAGGAATGATCTTCGACTTGATTTCAACATCATTATTGTCAAGTAACTTCTCTAGGGGAACCAAACCTTTAGGAATAAAATTATTCTTAAGCTAAGTTATTTCTTGATATCCTATGGCATTCAAAAAATATTTTGAATTTGAAGTCAAATATGACTTCATGTCTTCATTTTAATTAATAAGGATCCTAACAAATTTATTAGTCATTTCAAGAAACCTTTTAATCTATTGAGCATCTTCAAAAACCTACTAGTGTTGAATATTATTTTGATTTGATGGCATGTGTCTAACCTCTATCTGATATTTCTTATTTGGATATAAAGGAATTTTAAAAAACAATAAGAGAATTGGCTAAAGAATCAACTGTGCAGTTTTCTTCTTTGGGTATAACTGAAATCTAATGCTCTAAGAAAAAAATATCAAATAAGTCCCAGAATTCATTCTTGTAGGCCTTTATTCTTGCTTTCTTGGCCTGATATGTACCATTAACTTGATTTATGATCAATTTATAATCTCCAAAGACAAAAATTCTTTAGGCCTTCTTCTCTCTATGTATATTCAACCCAATAATTAAGGCCTCATGTTCAACAATAGTATTTGAAAATTCAAAATACAACTTAGAAGAATGTAATTGACTACCATTATTAGTTGAAATGATCTAAATTCCTACTCTTGACCCATCCTTACAAGTAAATCCATCAAAAAGCATATTCCAAATTTTGTTGTCCTTAGGTACTTGCTCATTTTCCTCCTGAATTTGATCCTAAACATGTCCCTTCTCTCCTTCCTCCAAATGAAAATAATTATATAAGATTTCAGATCCAGGATCAGTGTCCGCAACATATATAGGATGAATATCAAGTTTAGATTTTCTACTCACAACATATACCATTTGAACTTCCTATAAAGTATTATTTTCTCAATAAACACAAGGATAGAAGCATAATACATATCCATGTGAAGAGTGCCTCCCAATTTTACTTCCCAAGATCATGAGAGTAACATACCAAATATGGGTGGAATGTATTCTACCAAAACACCCATGAAAATTCTCTTTGCAATAATTTGAGTCAATGCCACAACAAGATCCCTAATCAACCCTAAGCATTTAACTTTTCTTGAATCGAAAGAAAATAGCTCTTTGTATGGATTAATAATATCAAGTCCCAAATTATCCATCACAAATTTTGGCATTAGATTGTGTGATGCTCCTTAGTCTAGCATAAAATTTTGTAATATCATATCATGAATATTTAAACTCATATAAAATGGGGGAACATCTTCATTAACATCCATTACATGAGGATTGAAAAGGAAAGTGGGAGAATCATCCTAAATTTTCAGAGCGTTGTGAGAATTGATAACAAGAATCTAATCTCCTTCTAAGCCTTTCACCATTTTGAAAAATTTCTCTTTATATTGTACATTTTTCAACAACTCGGAAAATGGAATAGGAATTTTGATCTTACCAATTTAATTCTCTAAACTAAATGAATGTTGAGATTTATCCAATTCTTAGACACTGACATCTTTCTAACTTCATCAACCTTCTTAGGAGTGTCTTTATTTGGATCTACTAATTATGGCTCTATTTAAGGTTTTACTATAGAAGGTTTAGTTGCATGAAGTATCACTTCTGGAAATCAGTAATTTCATTATGATAACCTTGTTGACAAAATTTTGATTCAACCATAAAATAGGTACTGTCTCTTTCATGTGAAAACATAGTACATTTGTCATGTTCTTCGTTGGTCAAATATATCTGACTTTCATTTTCATCAAGGAAATGAATTTGTTCTTCAGAATCCTCCACATTCTCCTCCCTAATAAAGTTTTCTAGAAAAGGGGGTCTAATTCCTTGCTGATATTCAGGATTTATTTGATTTCTTTAATGAA
Source organism: Pinus taeda (assembly GCA_000404065.3). Lineage (NCBI taxonomy): Eukaryota > Viridiplantae > Streptophyta > Pinopsida > Pinales > Pinaceae > Pinus > Pinus taeda. Next base: position 32,607 of record APFE030452630.1, on the reverse strand, counting down.
TTTGGGGAACTAAAGGCCTTCTGAAATTAAGATTTCTAATCTGTTGTTGAGGCTCATATCTAGCAGATGGTCGATTGTCTAGATTCAATTTGTGAACCAACTTCTCCATGGTTTTCAACATAATATCAAATTTAGCATCTGCAGATTCAGGAGAAGAAGGATCCTCTTTAACTCTCTTATTTTCAATTTCAAATTTTAGTTTCCTCTTTTTTTATTCCAGTAAATTCACTTCCACTTCTATAGCATCATTCTTCATATTTATTAAGGTGGAAAACCTTGTTTCTCTTAACGGTAAGGATAAATCACTCTCAAAAACATAAGTGTAATGAAGTTATGTAGATCCAAGAGGAGGTTTTACATGGGGTGGATTTAAATTATATACTTTCATGAATCTGGCAAAAAATTCATGCACTAAGTCACCACTACCCCTTCTCAAATTATCATACTGAGTTAAAATTTGTAAGGGTTTTTTGCTTCTCTTCCCACCTCCTAATGAAAATTTCTTCAAACTGTTGGAAGTGGGTAATACACCCTGGTTGAAGACCTCTGAACCATTTTTTCACTTCACCATAAAATATTTGTGCAAATAATCTCATTTTAACATCCTAATCATCTATTTCATCTAGTACAATGAAATCATTAAATATGTTTAAATGTTGTTGAGCTAAAAAACATCCTTCTACATTATACATGACACTGAATTGACCATAGTTCTGGGGAAGATCATTTATATGAGGCAAAAGAGCAAGGGGAAAAACCTGGCAAACATGGTTACATGAGATGAAATTGACATAGTTGTAGAAATAAGAATGTAAGTGAAAGAAGTTGATGGAGCAGAAATGGATAGAGTGGGAAAAGGGAAGTAACATTATAAGACAACTAGAAGATGATGGAGCAAAAATGGAGGGAGTGGGAAAAGGGATAGTAAGAATATGAGACAAGGCTAATGAATTTATTGAATCACATGTTTGAACCTTCATTATCTTAAAAACTCTATAGGATATATATGCCTGAAAGTACCTATATATTCTAACCAATATTTGAGCCTTGTGATTAAACTATTCCAGAAAACATCCATTTATTCTTATGATAGTTTTGGTTTTTGAGGGGAATATTTTAGAACAAAGTATTTAAACCTTTTTTCATCAAAATCTGTTTCTGATAAATCAAATTATAATTTAGTTATGAAAAATGATTCAGCAAGCTTTATATTTAAAGGAATATATTCAATTATTTTAACTTCATTAGGTAAGGAGGAGGATATTTCGAATAGAAGAGTGCTTGATTCAACTTTGGACCTCGTTTTCTGAAGGAGCTTTTCTGGACTTGAAATAATTTTTGGAGGATCATGGTATCAATTCTTCCTTGTGTGAATTCTTCTAGGAGAAAAAATTCTTCAACGGAATCACCTTGACTACTCGAGACAATGGAATTTCAAGGGAAAATTGAACAACAAACTTCTATGTCGAAATTTTTGTTTTCCCTTAGAAATTAGATCTCAGTAGTAGTAATTGTCTATGGGGAAGATGCATCACTTATTCCCCAGCAAAGATACCAAAATGTTATCACTCGGAATTTCCCTATCTATAATAAAAAATTACTATGGTAACCTCGAACCAATGTTTTAGATTCGAAGCTATCCCTTCTAGGGCAAGAGAGAGCTCTATATTAAACTCGGTCACTCAATGTCACTTTAGTAGCTGATTTTGAATGAATGCAAAGAATAGATATCAGATATAGTAGGGTTTAAAATGTGGTAGGACGGAGTGAAATATCCATTAAGCATGGATTCAAAACTGAGTACTAATCAAGGGGTTTCCAAGATGTTAGTTTATTAATAAGAAATATTTCAAAGGCATGATAGACAATATTTCCTTAGAGATAAAAATGTTGTAGTATGGTGTTGAAAGAAAAAAACTTTTCAATTTCAAATAGAGCACATTTTGTACTAATATCAAAATTACAAAGATATATATTTGAATGTGATGAATTAAAGAATCATAAGTTGAATTCTATGTCCATATATGTTTCATTCAAATATCAAGGAAGGAAAAATAATGAAATAAAAAGTAAGAAATACATGCACTCTAAGACAAACTAGAAATTATAGACACAAGAATCTCTGGTCTGAATTGTTTGAGTACTTCTGATCTTGGAAAACCTTGATTAATATTGAAAGGGATATTTACATACACATAGTGATTTTATTCCCAAATAAAAACCCAACCCTTGGTTCTTCTTTCTACATAAGATTTATATAAATTCCACAAAATATTGAGATCCATAATTTCTAGAAATGATTAATTTCAAAATATAAAAAATATTGATATATCTCATATTTTTATATATATTTTGGAAATATATTAATAAAGAAACTAAATTCTTGTGTTTCCAACTTGATCTTGGATCCATAGTTGTCGAATGTGTTGGCAATATGATATAGATTTGGCACTATGACATAGGTGTTTTCCTTGATGGCAACTCACACAAATGACAGATCATAGTTGAGACTCAAAAAATGAAGAAAGAGAGGTATACGCAGGTTCCCCATTGACCAAGTTGCGTGTACACGTGGGTTCTCAAATCAAAAGGCACATAAAGCATACACACGCACTTTCATGGAAGGAAAGGCGCGTACATGTTGGAAAACATAGTTTTGGTCTGTGGTATTTGGTCCAAGGTATCTTGTCCAAAGTGTTGATCCCAGGTATTTGGTCCAAGGTATTGATTCTAAATGGTTTTGGACCATGGTATTGAGTAAGGCCTAAGACTATAAAAGGAGGAGAAGATCATTAGGCACGGGCACTCAAGAATTGAATATCTAATGAAGAGAAAGATCTAGAATACAGGTTATTGGGTTATGGTGCACAACTGGATCTAAATCAAGGATGAACCTGCGTGCTTGATGAAGGATAAGTTCTATCGATGGGTCAAGATCTTAAGGCTTGAAGAGAAGTATCTTTGTGTGGTTTTGATCTTTTATCTAAATAACTGGCACATGTTGTAATCTTTAAATATGATGATCTTGGTATAACTAATGTCTGGAATTGTTGTAGAGTTTAAATCATCATTTACAAATCTGTACGCAAGTTCACTTTAGCAAAGGCGCTTATACACGCTAGTTCTACATATCCAAAAATCATATACGCAGGTTCGCCTTGGGAAAATAGTGTATGTAAAAAGGTTCGACACATTGAAGTAGCATATACCTAATAAAATATGATTTAGCTACTTCTGTTTGCTGTTGCAGTGTTCTAGGCTCTAGCTTGGGTTCTGGTTACTATTATTGTATTCTAGTTACAACATTCTAAGAAGTTATTGATTGATTCAGTTTTGGTTGGTGCAAAGGAGATTGGTTGATGCAGATATAATTGATGGTTGATTGATGTTATTGTTGGATCCAGTCTAAAAATTTATGAAACGTGGTCCCTAGAAGAAAAGAGAAGGCTGTAGCCTTCTGTAGGCCTGCACCTATGTACTAGTAAACACAATAGCTAGTACAAGAGCTAGGGGGTTATAGCTCCCTTCAAAGAGAAGTTGGAGAAAGAGAGAAGGTTGTAGCCTTCTATAGGTAGAAGCCTGTATACTGGTATAAGTCTGCACCAGTACAAAAAACTGTAAAAAGAAGTTTCTTATTAAAGGAAGATAAAGACGATTGCAGCAGGTGGTTTTCACCCACATTGGGTTTCCACCTTATATTTTGTGTTCATGTGTGTGATTGTCTGTTCTATTTTACTGCACCTGGTTATTGGTTATATGGTTCTGATGCATATATTAAAGAACAACATATGATAAATTAACTAAGTTCTAAGTTTGAAGAGTATACGCTAGTTGCCTTACATATAACTGCGTATACATGCAAGTTTAATTAACAGAAGTAGCGTATATAAATATGATTATGGAAATGAAATATTATTGACTTACTAATACTGATTCACCCCCCCTCTCAGTATTATTTCCAACAATTGGTATCAGAGTAGGTCCTTTAGAAGAAGCTTGATCGCTTGAAGGAACATCTATCATCATGAGTAACTACGAAAGAGAGGGATCCATTAGACCACTAATATTTGATGGGAGCAACTTCGTCTATTGGAAGGTAAGAACCAAAACCTATCTAAAATATCTTGGAACAGATGTCTGGGAAATGGTGGAAGGAGGATATACATTTCCATCAACAATTCCTACAGATACGGCTGGTAAAAAGCAATATGAAACCAATGCCAAGGCTGTCAATACATTATTGGGGAGTCTGTCACAATCAGAATTTTTCAAAGTTATGCAGCTCAAGACTGCCAAATAAATATGGGACAAGATCGTTCTAAGCTATGAAGGAGACAATCAGGTAAAACGTACAAAACTGCAATCTCTCAGAATTCAATATGAAACTCTCAAAATGCACAATGATGAAAGTATAGCTAATTACTTATTACATATAGATGAGATTGTTAATTGCATGAAGAACTTGGGTGAAGAGATAAAAGAAGTTACTTTACTTGAAAAGGTTTTAAGATCCTCGTCTACTAAGTTTGAATCAAAAGTTTTTGCCATAGAAGAAAAGAAGGATCATTAAAGTATCACCATGACACAACTGCACGGAATCTTAATTGCTTTCGAAATGAGAAAAGGAGGTCCATCAGACATGAGAGAAGTTGCATTCAAAGCTTCACAAAGAGAAGAACTCAATGAATCAAGACATGTTTCAGAAGAAGAGAAAGAAGCAAACTTTGTCAAGAACCTTCAACGGGGTTCTGGAAGATTCAGAGGTAAACTACCTTTCAAATGTTTTGCTTGTGAAAGAATCGGTCACTATGCTACCAAATGTCCTCAGAAAGATAAGCTTGATAAATGTAGGGAATCAAAAAAATGGAATAGAAAACAAAGTGTAAGTAAGAAGAGCTACTATACGCATGAAGATAGCGATGGTTTATAAAATAGTGATGAAGATAATAATGACTATAGAATTCTGATGGCCTTTGAAGATGATGATTTCTTGGATGTTTTAGATGAAGATAATCTTTATGAAGAAATCTCTAAACTCAAAATATGTTTAGAAGAAAAAAATATGATTATAGATACTCTGACATTCCAAATTGCTAAAAGAGAAAAACACAATGAAAAACTAGAATGTGAAATTGTGGGTCTAAGGAAAGATATTGAGAAAACAAAAGCTCTCAATCTTAGATTTTCTAAAGGATCTGAAACTTTAGATGAAATTATTAAATTGTAGTGTTCTCCTCTGATAAAGACAGGTCCTAGATATACTAAAGAAGCATCTCAAGCACAGAAGACGTCAACCTCCACTAAAAGTTATCTTGATGCAGCAAAGAGCAGTGAACAAGTTGACAATCGTCAGCAAAGACATAAAGTAGTTCACCAGGTAAATCGGGTTCAATATACTTCAAGGATGAACAGAAGTTACAACCAAACTTAGCTAAATCATACTCAATTTTCTTTAAGAACGAATGTCAATGGAAACTACAATCACCAAGTTAGTAGATTCGATAATCGCAGAAACTTATTTAATGGCCAATGTTTTTCATGTCATAACTTTGGACACAAAGCTACTCAATGTGTTGCCTACAAAACCATCATGACTAGAGAAGCACGAAATCAATGGAATGTGACAGGGATCATGAAAGGGACCTAGAATAACTTTTCGCTTCTTGAAAATGAAATAGAATGCTCTATCTATAACAACTTCAGTCATGAAGATTCTGAATGCAGGAGTAAATTTCGAGAAACATCTCAGAAGGAGAAAACCTCATTGAGTCCCAAAATATGGAGAAAGAAAGAACCACAAACATAAAGATGTGGTATAGCCTTGTATGCAGAAGGACAAGAAAATCAGTGGTACATTAACAGTGGATGCTCGAAAGACATGACAGGTGATAAAGATAAACTTCAGTCATACAATTTCTTAGAAAAAGAAAAGAAGGTCTCATTTGGAAATGACACTCGTGCTGTCATAAAAGGTAAAGGTTCTGTTCTCTTAAAAGAAAAGTTTAAAGCTAGGAATATTATGTATGTTCATGGTCTAAAGCATAACCTATTGAGTGTCAATCAAATGTGTGATTAAGGAAATGAAGTAGTATTTCGGTCAAATGGATGTGTTTTTCGTGAGCTTGATACAGGGGAAATTGTGATCAAAGGCATAAGAACTCCAAACAACTTATACATACTCAAGGGAGGACAACAACAATGCTATCTAAGCAAAAATCATGAACACCAGCTATGGCACAGAAGATTGGGGCATATAAGCTTCCCATAAATAAGGAAAGAATGCAAATTCCAGGCTGTTCGCAATCTTCGTGATATCAACAATCCAGAAAATACAATATGCAATTCATATCAATTTGGTAAGAAAACCAGAGCACATTTCCTGGAGAAGGAAGGATTAGCTAGTAAGCCTCTTGAACTTTCTCATATTGATTTATGTGGTCCATCAAGGAAAAAGTCACCTCGTGGAGAAGAATACTTTATATTGTTCATTGACGATTTTTCCATAATGTGTTGAATAGGAATCCTAAATCATAAATATGAAGCATTTGAAAAGTTCAAAGCCTTCAAAGCTTTGGTTGAAAATGAATCAGATTGCAAAATCAAATGCCTTAGATCTGATTGAGGTGGGGAATTTACCTCAGATGAATTCTTCAACTTTTGTGAAGAATATGGAATAAAAAGAGAATTCTCCACTACAAGGATTCCTCAACAAAATGGAGTGGTAGAAAGGATGAACAGAACTGTTCAACAAATGGTTTGTGCCATGCTAGATGAGTCTAGAACTCTTGCAACCTTCTGGGGTGAAGCTGCATTTGCTAAGATGAGGATTATCCTTCCACATCAAATCAGACTAATTCTAAAGAAGAAGAAACCAATGAAGCACCAGAAGAACAAATAACAATAGAAGAAAACACTCCATCTAGGTATGTTCAGAAAAATCATCCAGAGACTCAAATTTTTAGACAGAAAGAGGGAGGTGTGCAGATAAGAAGAACTATTACAGAAGCTTCAAGCTATCTAGCATTGCTTTCCTCCATTGAACATCAAAATGTAAATGAAGCATGCAAAGATGAATGTTGGGTCAAGGCCATGAATGAAGAACTTGAGAAAATTTAAAAGAATAATACTTGGGAATTAGTTCCTAGACCTCATGATAAGAATATCATCGGAACCAAATGGATATTCAAAAAAAAGCTGAATGAAAATGGTGAAGTTATCAGAAACGAGGCCAGAATTGTTTGTAAAGGATATGCTCAACAAGAAGGTATATATTTTGAAGAAACTTTTGCACGTTTTTCTAGACTTGAAGCCATAAGAATGTTCCCTGCTCTTTCTAGCTTTCAGAAATTCAAAGTATACCAGATGGATGTAGAATATGCCTTTCTTAATGGATACTTAGAAGAAGAAGTATATGTTGAGAAACTAGACGGATTCATCCTTGGAAATGATCCAAAGCTTGTATGCCGACTCAAAAAGGCTCTCTGTGGTCTAAAACAAGCTCCAAGGGCCTGGTATTACCGTCTTGACAAATACCTCCATCAACCAGGTTTTTCAAAACGATCAGTTGATAGCAATATATATACAAATATTGGTAATGATAAATTGCTAATACTTGTAGTGTATGTTGATGATATCATTTTTGGTAGCAATGAAGAAGCCATGAGTCAAAACTTTTCTTTGGTAATGCAGCAATAATTTGAAATGTCCCTGCTTGGTGAGCTTGCATATTTTCTCAGCCTACAAGTTCAACGAAATAAAGATGATATATTTCTTCACAAACCAAGTATCTCAAGCAGATCTTGAAAAAATACGGCATGGAAGAATCTAAACCAGTATGCACCCCAATGGTAATAGGATGCAGTCTCAGCTCAAATGATGAATCAGCAGCAGTATATCAACCAAGCTACAGATCCATGATTGGCAGTTTTCTTTATCAAACAAGTACACGACCAAACATCATGCATGTAGTAGGAATAGTTGGAAGATTCCAAATGAATCCAAAGGAATCACACCTTCAGGAAGTCAAAAGGATCTTCCAATATCTTCAAGGAACACAAAATTTTGGTTTATGGTATCCTAGGCATACAAATCTTACACTTCATGCATATACAGATGCAGATTGGGTAGGAAGCGTGGATGACAGAAAAAGCACTAGTGGTGGTTTATTCTATATGGGTTCCAAATTAGTGTCTTGGTTCATAAAGAAACAAAGTCCAATTGCATTATCTACAGCTGAAGCAGAATATGTGGCTACTGCATATTGCTGCACACAACTCCTTTGGATGATGTAAACATTGCAAGACATTCAGATCACATGTACACCACCCATCTCCATTCTATGTGATAATACAAGTGCAATTAATGTTTCAAAGAATCCAAACATGCATTCCAAGACCAAGCACATACCCATCAAATATCATTTTCTATGTGAACAAGTGCTTGAAAAAAAGGTCAAATTGGAGTATGTTCCCTCCAAAGAATAGGTTGCTGATATATTCACCAAACCACTACCCAGAGAGACATTTGAATATCTTAAACAAAAGTTAGGAGTAGTTAATGCATCATCTTGCTGTTAAAATTTATCTATTTAAGAGGAAAGTGGTTGTACGCAATTTTCATGAAGTGTATCCACATACATACACAGGTTGCTACAGATACAGTCGTGTATATGTTGGTTTGAAGAAAAACAGTGTATGAAAGGAGTCTGATATGGGTCTAATAGTGATCACTTGGCATAGGTTCAGAGGGAGAATATACTTATAGTAATGCATTTTTGGAATTATCTTAGAAGATCTTGGTACAAATTCACAGTTGTTTTTTATTCAGGTGGAACAGGTTCAAGGGAGATCATGGTTGTTGGTCTTGATGGTGATTGACAGATGCTTCTAATTACTGATAACTATCATAGTCTTGTTTTAGATATTTGGTCTCTATGTCATGTATATCTTTTATTGTCAAGGTCATGAAATGACCTATTTTGTTTCCCCACTATGCATGGGATGGATGATGTAATATTCTTGTTCTAACATGTATAAACAATTGGTATATACCCACTTGGTTGGGTGGATGAGTCAAACTTGGTATATCCCCACTTGGTTGGGAGATGGATGTATGTATGAGCCATTAGTGATAGGAAGTTCATTTCTGATGTATATATAGAGTCATCTTTCTGTAGACCTTGCTTATATTCAGGGGGAGCCTGGACAACACTTCAGCGTATCATAGAATTCAACATGTACTTAGGGGGAGCATAACCCTTTGCCCTTGATGACTAAGTAGGAGAGTGACTTGGGGTTTCCATCAAGTCCAAACGGGGAGATTGTTGGCATTACGATACAGATTTGCCACTATGACACAGGTGTTGTCCTTGATGGAAACTCACACATATGACAGATCATAGTTCAGTCTCACAAAATGAAGAAAGAGAGGTATATGCAAGTTCCCCATTGACCAAGCCGCATGTACATGCGGGTTTGCAGACCAAAAGGCATGTATAGCGTACACACGCACTTTCACGGAAGGAAAGATACATGCCTGTTGGAAAACTTAGTTTTGGTCCATGGTATTTGGTCCATGGCATTTTGATCCATGGTATTGGTCCAAGGTATCTTGTTCGAAGTGTTGAACCCAGGTATTTGGTCCAAGGTATTGATTCTAAATGGTTTTGGACCATGGTATTGAGTAAGGCCTAAGACTATAAAAGGCGGAGAAGATAATTAGGCACGAGCACTTAGGAATTGAATATCTACTAAAGAGCAAGTTCTAGAATACAAGTTATTGGGTTATGGTGCACAGCTGGATCTGAATCAAGGATGAACCTGAGGGCTTGACGAAGGATAATTTCTATTGATGGGTCAAGATCTTAAGGCTTGAAGAGAAGTATCTTTGTGTGGTTTTGATATTTTATCTGAATAATTGGCCCATGTTGTAATTAATAAATATTATCATCTGGGTATAACTGATGTCTAGAATTGTTGAAAAGTTTAAATCATCATTTACAGATCTGTACACAGGTTCACTTTAGCAAAGGTGCGTATACACGCTAGTTCTTCATATCCAAAAAGCGTATACAGAGCTTTGCCTTGGGAAAACAATGTATGTATTCAAGTTCAACACATTGAAGTAGTGTATACCTAATAAAATATGCTTTAGCTACTTCTGTTTGCTATTGTAGTGTTCTAGGTTCTGGCTAGGGTTTTGGTTACTGTTACTGTATTTTGGTTACATCATTCTGAGAAGCTATTGATTGATTTGGTTTTGGTTGGCACAAAGGAGAATGGTTGATGAAGATATAATTGATGTTTGATTGATGTTATTGTTGGCTCCAGTCTGAAAATTTATGAAACGTGGTCCCTGGAAGAAAAGAGAAGGTTGTAGCCTTCTCTAGGCCTGCACCTACGTACTAGTAAACACAACAGATAGTACAAGAGCTAGGTGGTTGTAGCTCCCTTCCAAGAGAAGCTGGAGAATGAGAGAAGGTTGTAACCCTCTACAGGTAGAAGCCTGCATACTGTTATAAGTCTACACCAATACAAAAAAATTGTAAAAAGAAATTTCTTATTAAAGGAAGATAGAGACGATTGCAGTAGGTGGTTTACTACACCTGGTTAATGGTTACATGGTTATATAGTTATGATGCATAGATTAAAGAACAACATGTGATGAATTGACTAAGTTATAAGTTTGAAGAGTATACGCTAGTTTCCCTACATACAGCTACGTATACATGCAAGTTTAATTAACAGAAGTAGCGTATATAAATATGATTATGGAAATGAAATATTATTGACTTACTAATACTTATTCACGCCCCCCTCTCAGTATTATTTCCAACTGAATGTATTTATTCTAGTGAAGATATGGATCTTGGGTTTCCTTACTCACATTCTGGAAAAAAAAATATAAAATTGTACCTTATTTATAGCCCAAAAACAGGTTCAACTATGCCAATTTAATATATGGAGAATATGTTTTCAAAACAAGATCCCTTATATTTAATCAACTTGTTGTAAATGATATAGTTCCAAAAATGTACAAAAAAATGCCAAAATAAAATTATTAACCTTTGGAGCTAACTTCATTGACCAAAAAGTTTAATTTATAGTGTTGTCATTTCATTTTTACTTCAACGTTTCCACTCCAACCATTAGAACATCGATGTTACTAGGGCCACTATGTTTTTCCTTCCTACTTTTCTCAGTTCTGGAAACATTTTCTTTTTGAATTTGTTTCCTTAAACATATTATGTTTCTCCTTCTTTTGTTGTTTGGTGTCATTGCTTCGACTAACTTGTGATTTTTCTGTATCTTCATCTGTGCCTTCATCCACATTAATGATTTGATATTTAAGGGTAGGAATTAATAGGATTTTGCACATAATTTCAACTTGTTGATATACCTTGTATGAGGTTTTCTTATCTCATATATTTCAGTTCTTGCAACTTGCTTTCTCTTTCTCCTAGTATAAACTTCTTTCATAATAGGTAAGAGCTTATAAGTCTTACCTTGTTACCCTAGTGAACTGATTTTCATGCTTTTATTTAACACAAATATTGAATGAATCGCTAGCTCAAAGATTTCAACTGATTTTTGAGAAGAGGTGTCACCTTTAATCTAAGTTTTAATCTTTTTGGCTTTGATTTTGGCAACATATTCTTTAGTAAAACCACCCCAAAATAAAAATTTCTCCCAAGTTTTGCCTATTTTCTTTAGATGATTAATGATAAATATTTTAATTAATCCTTTGTGAAAGATACCTTGAGGTGGATTTTTCAGTATTTTCCTCACCTTGGATGACATTTTAATATGACCTTTTAACAAAAAAGAAGGCATATTCATCCTAAACTTACTAGCAAGATGAACAAGAAACTTAAAATGATACATGTGTAGCTAGTCATACCTTCCTTCCCAGGTAGATAAAAATTGAATAATCCCAAGGGTATTATTTCATGAAGGCTTTAACCAAGATCTATGAATGGTCTACCTCTAGTATTCATCTCTTTTCTCATCCTTCATGAAGAATGCAATGTTAATCCCTCATCATAGTTCAATTTTTGAACCATCTTTCTCCATCAATCGACAACCTCGTTTCCTCTATAATGGTCTCCTTAGTGACTAGAAATGAAAGGTCAGTGATAGTAGCAATTTTCCCTTAAAAACCCTTGGAAAATCCTCTCCTAATTCATAGCTGTAATCTTGACTCCTGCAACAGAATGTCTGCCATCCATCATTGAAAAAAAAATCAACAAGCTCAATGTCACATCTAATAAGTTTAGGGAATTTTGTTTCATTTCAACACAAATAACCACTCCTTCCCATAAGTATTGGAAAATTCAATGAAAATTGGAACAGGTGAGTCAAATATGGAAGTATTGAACGAAATTAAGGATATGAATCCCAAAAAATCAACAACCTCCCATGGAAACAAAGATAACAATAGAATTGACTAAACCCTTTTTCACTTTTGGTAATTGTTGCAAGAAAGCTAAATTGGGTTATCACCAATCAACCCTAACTATTGGTGATCATTTCTCATATAAGAAGTATAAGTATGCCCTCCTTTGATAATAATATCCCATTGAACAATGATTTTCGTTGATTGTTCGATGACAAAATGGAACCTTGACTTATCAGTTAAATAATACCATACAAGAAACTTTTAAATTGACAACACTCCTTATGATATGTTTGCACAACCAAGAGGCTTTTAATCTAGAAGTGGGTTTTTTTTTTTTTTTTTTTCGGAGGAACCATCCACTACCTTTTGATTTGGTAGTTCCTTTTACTTGTTATCTTTAAAATGAGCGCTACCAAATTAAAAGGAAACTTTGACTTAAACCAGCAATGATGTTATTTCATGACCCCATAATACACTGTCAAGTTGCAAAGGCTAATTAGAAAGCGTATTTATATGTGATAACAGAGGTTGTTAATCTCAAATGTTTTAAATATAACCGCGAGATATAAAATATTATAATTACAAAGTATTCCAATGTGTTTTATTGTGTTGGGAAGGTGCTCCTATCCCTTCTTGAATACTCAGTGTATGTTCATGTTTTCCTTTTCAACCTTTTCAACCTGGATCCATGAATTTTCTTAATGAAAATTGATCTTTCTACACACAAACACAACTTCTAAGCCATATCCATCCAAACACATCACTCGACAATCTCATATGCATCTTTGTTCTACATCATTTGCATATTGGTGCTCTTCTTCCATGTTCACATAGACTAGTAGCTCAAGTAATTTCCCAAAAAACTAGAGGAAATGCTCATCCACATACATTGTTAATGGATTTAGATTGTTTCTCTAAGTAAAAACCTCACTATATTATTTGTTTTCCTACTTATACAATAGAATTACAGGAAAAGTCTTCTTTAAGTAGATGCATTTAACATTTCCACAACATATTCACCTATTGCACCCTATGCCTTTGTCTTTTCCTTTGGTTGGTTGTAGTGTTGGGCTACGAGAGCTGGAGTAGGTCACCATTTTACATTTTCTTGTGTCATAGATTGAGTATTCCTCACTATCAATGTTCATGCACTCCCTTCACTTCTTCATCCATATGATCCCCACAAAATTAATCCACTTTCACCACCACTAAAACCATGACCTTCATCCCTTCCGCCATGGCCAACAAAATACCATTTACCACTCTGAAATTTATTAAACCTTATTGCATGAAATTCCATATCTTTCACCTCTATTGGAAGTCTATGATGTTCTTTAAACATTATAGGTTTTGGATTTTTGGGCTAGAATCTGACGATCTTTTTTATGAAACCTTAATGCTTGTTGTTTAAAATTGGTTTTTGACTATATATATGGATTCAGCACCTTCCAAAACCCCTAGGACACTATGATTATGGAGCGTTTACAACTTGAATATGTCATTCCGATAAATTGTTGCCAGATTCTAAGCAAATTAGACCAAAAAATGGGTAGGAAAACCCTCCAAAAAATTTAACAAATAGACTATGACAAACTTTTCTTCCACTATCTAGAAGGCCCAATTCTCATAGATTACCTCCAAAAAAGTAAGAAATGGGACTCTTTTCATACATTTTAACTTTAGTGTCTTTCATCTGAGACTCCCCTGCCAAGATGCGGTCTAATCCGTGATCATCCAAGGCTTCAAACAATGCCCATTTGTGTAGTTTTTTCAACACACTAAGTGCTAAGAGAGGCCAATTTCATACTTGTTCTTACATTATAATCAATCTTTCCCTCTCTCATGCGCTTGAATTTTATGTGATACCTCTTAAAGTAGGTGATGTTTTTTTTCTTTGCATTTTTGGAGTTTCACTAGAAACATGGTTACAAATATCCTCTATCTTGCTATGGTCTCCTAATTCTTCCTCTTGTTTCCTTTATCCTTACCTCCATCACTTTATAACTTAAAGTGAAAGTAGATAAGTTGGCGATTGAATTTGACACTTGCACTTTTATTATTAGAGTCACAAAGGTTTTTGTGATTGAGATCATCTCCAACCTATAACTAGTTCCTGAAGATGGGAATTGTTAGTATCACACACCTTATTCCAAATACTGTTAAAGACCTCATCACTCTTCGAATTCACTTATTGATAGGTGTAACATATCCATAGATACAACAGATAGAACAAAGAAACCAACTATCAATGGCACATTTGAGCCTCACATTTCTCAAATAGGAGCTCTCGTTCTACTGTCAATTTCTAAAATGTGAACCTTTAAGTGTTGAGTCTTCTCTAGCATCTAAGTTTGTAGTTGATTTCCACTTTATTGGCAATTAAATCATCTCACACATGCGAAAATTAACCCCCATTTTCTAATAGAATGATTATTTTGGCATCTTTATGATTCACATTGTTCCTAAATAAAGAAATATCCTTTACAAGAGATCCTATAGACTCTTCTCCATATGGTTCTCTCCTTTGCATAGATTCTCTCCATATTGACTATGTACAATGGACAACTAGAATTTCTCCATACCGACAACATATGATGGACAACTCGACTTTTCTTATAGCATGAGACTCTTCCTTTACATGGTTTAATGGAAAAACAATAGATTATAATAAACTCAAAACATCAATCCAATTCACTATTGTACAAGCACTTCTACTCTACATTCTTTTTGGGACCTCTTGTGAGGGAGTCAAGTTCATACTTGATGCTATGATATTATGTCAAAATGGGAGAGTATATATTATTTCACACACAAAGTTATTTAGACATCTCTACATTAATCAAATGTAATTGCACAAATATAAATATAATAGGCTATGTCTCAAGATATAAAGGTTATCTATTCGTTGAGGGAATATCTCAGCCTCACACCAAGCTAGGAAGTTAACTAGTTGGAAAGAATTTATCAAACCAATTAGTCCTCAACAACATTCTAACTAATAATAATAAACCCATTCTTATAGAGGCTCGAACTCTACCAATAATGAACAATAAATCACAACTACATAAAACAAGTATGAGTTATATATTACAACATAACTTATACTTAATTAGCATTATTCATAACCTTACAGCACTTCACATTATAACTTCATATCTAGTCTTTCAATAATGCATTACTGATATCCAACTAAATATTACAGAGTAGCAAACAAATAAAAATTCAAATAAACCTTATAACCTTTTAGGTCCCTATAATACTAGTGTATTCCCTCTTTGTTATTGCCAGTGTAGCCCCTTATTTTTAGTGTTTTGCCCATTCAGTACCCATATTGTTATTATTGTGACCCATAGAAGCCCACTATTTTTATTGTTGTGCCCTTACATTATTGTTGTTATATCGAAACTGATTATATTGTGACCCCTTAGACTCATATATATATAAATGAGGTTTTTTCATTTGAATCATCCAAGAATTATTCATTTGTGTTATGTAAATGAGGTTTCACTCTCGAAGAGGCTATGTTTGAAGTCATTCATCTATTTATTCTTCTATTTTTTGAGTTGGTTGCATAACATTTGGTATCAGAGCTTTGGATTCTAGGGTTTCGCTACTACAAACAAGACATCGTGGAATT
Source organism: Pinus taeda (assembly GCA_000404065.3). Taxonomy (NCBI): domain Eukaryota; kingdom Viridiplantae; phylum Streptophyta; class Pinopsida; order Pinales; family Pinaceae; genus Pinus; species Pinus taeda. The sequence goes on along the minus strand of APFE030452630.1, from coordinate 16,574 downwards.
TTCGCGATAAATTTTTTTCTACAAAGCTTCAAAATCTATAATTAAAACCCAATGGAGCCTAAATAATTGTGAACCTCACATACAAATTTTGGATCTTGGCTCGCTATATTATCAGAGATATGATTCAAGTAGGTTATGGTGTTTTGTAGGCTCCCGAATTCAATCTCACAAATATGACCTTGGGAAAATATTCATATCGTTATCTCTAAGAATCAGATTGGAATTTAATAAAAAATGACAGAAAGAGGACAAAATATGGTTTTTTGGGTACCATTTTTAGGGCCGAAGGTTGAAACAGTGACACGTGGCATGTCGTTAAACTTCACTCTACTAAACCAGTCTATAATTAGGTCATCGTGGGAGATTGGGAATAACTCTTTCATGGATAATAAAATCTATATAATACTTATGGGGTTGGAAAGAGAACTTAGAGTGATACCATAGGATGAAGGTTTAGACCTTGGAGATATGAAATTACATATATACAACAGATTCAATATCAATATCCTACAAAGACAAAAAAAGGGTGTGTAGTTTTTAGAATTTGCATAAGTTTTGTTTGAAAAAATAGCTTGAAGTGACTCAAAGGTAATAGTGAAGCATAATTATAATTAACTTATGTCTCGAAGAAAGAAAATGGAAAAAACTAGTAAGAAACCTGCAAGATCTACTACGAAACATGAAGAAGAGGAAGAAATGCAACATGATATATCAAAATTGCAAGACCAAGTGCGAACAATTTCCCTCTCACAAAATGTAACAAAAAATGAATTAGAATCCATGATGAATGTTAAGATAGATGGTTTAAAAAGGAACATGAGAGTTTTCAATCATTGTTTAAAAGTGGACATGAAAGAAATGATGAATGTCAATATAGATGGGTTAAAGGAAGGTTTGGCAAAGTTCCTAGAAGAAAGGCATCCCATTGATGACAAGGAAATCCATGAAAATCATGATGAATACAAAATGAATATTGACTAAAATTTTAGAGACTCCAATGTGGGGTTTAAGAACCACTACATTCAAAAGATAGATATGATGAAGTTTCATGGTAAGGATCCGGTAACTTGGATACTACAGATGGAGCAATATTTTGATCTACATGAGGTGCAACCCTCACAAAAGGTATGTATTGGATCATTATATTTATAACCCAATAAACTTGTATGGTATAGATGGACTTGTTCTCATAAACCACTTTTAGTAGGCAATTGTATGGAGGAAATGACAACCCATTATGAAGATACAAATAGAAACACCTTCTTTATCCAATTGATAAATCTCAAACAAAAGGGCTCAATGGCATAGCACAGTGAAGACTTCCAAAAAATGAATACTAGGGTAACCGATATTCCAGAGGACCATAGGATTTATGTCTTCATAATGAATTTAAAATGAAACATCCAACATGAGGTTCACCTTTGGGAACCTGATTCATTGGAGAAGGAATTCACGCTGGCAAAAACGTTGAAAGAAAAATTATGGAAATAAGGAAGTCTATCACTCACAACTATAAATATGGAAGTTTTTCTAGTCCTATTCTTCCACAACCTATAAGGTTGACACCATAACGATTGGAGGAAAAAAGAGAAAAATGGATTTGTTACAATTGTGATAGAAAATACACTAAAGGTCATAAGTGTGTGGAGAAGAAATTATTCTACATAAATTGTGAAGAGAAGGAAGAAAAGGAATAAGAAACATCAAAATAGGATGATATACACCATGAACCAACCCCAAATAAATAAGAAACCAATCCAATGATATTTTGTAATACATTGGCAGGAATTACCACTCCTCAAACTCTCAAGATAGAAGGAGATATTAAGAAAGAAGAAATCAATCCAACGATATCTTGTAACACATTGGTTGGAATTACCACTCCTTAAACCCTCAAGATAGTAGGACATATCAAGAAGAAAAAGGTAATAGTGTTGATTGATTCAGGTAGTACCCATAATTTTATTCATTGTAAGATAGTTGTTACACTGAAATTTGTCACCATGACTATCTGCAGTTAATATGGCTCCATCAATAGTCATATTATCCTCCTTGTCAAGCCTCATACCTCTACTCTTCATGTCAAACT
>APFE030452625.1:10569-35409 GCA_000404065.3 Pinus taeda | reverse complement strand
AAATTTAGCTGCATCAATGGCAGGGTCTTTGATAGAGGAAAAGTATTCTAGTCCCTGTCGAATGATTGCCTCATGCATGGGTCGTAATACTTCAATCACTCCTGGAGTCTTCATGAGGTTTCTATGTTTCCTCCATAACTGTGCTAGGTCCCTAGGCTCTGCTCTTATCCATAGATCTAATCCATTTTCTTGTCTTTGAAAAGTATTATAGGCTTTGAGCCATTTAATTTGATTAACTACAAATGAAATAAATGCTTGTAATTGAATGTCCCCAACAAAAGGGCCAGGGTTCAGCTCGGTCTCCTGTTCTAATACAAGGTTATGCAAGTAAAATTCACACAATAGTCTCTGCACTTTTACCCCATAGTGTTTACAACAGTTTATGAAATCATCTATGGTGTTAATTTGTGTGGGAGCACCTGCTTTAACAGCCTTTATTTTCAATTGCAAATACCTTTCCATTAAAAACAGGGCATAGTTCTTAGTAGGGGCTCTACATGCTAGAACGTCATTGTATAGAGAACACAAGGTATCCATCTGTTTGATAACTACATCTAACCTACGAGTTACCTTTGCAACTTTCTCTTGTTCCTTCCGCCATTCTTCGAAGGCCTGGCTTTCAGATAGCTGCTGCTGTAGTTCTTCATATTTTTCTCGGGGGACCGTTTTCTCCCTAAGCTTTTTTGCTTCTTGCTAAGCTTGCTTCAAACCCTTTTGGAGGGTTACTATTTTTGGATCCCTTTCCCATGCAGCAGTGGAGGCCAGGAGCTTTACCTAAACTTTCCTATTGCGCTGCTTCGAGTTCAGAACCCTTATTACTCCCGAAAGTGGTGCCTCCGTCTGAATTTCCTTATCACGGGTCATAATTTCATCCATTTCTATTTTAACACGAACATCAGCCCATTGTTGTTCCTTTTGAATTGGAACAGCAGTCTATTTTTCAGCCTCATTTGGAACAGCAGCTTGGCTTTTGACGGGGTTTTGAACAACAGGATGGATTTTGGTCCTCCGCCCCTTGCCCTTAAGGGGTTTTGCTGGCGTGGCCAGACTTTTCCTTCCTGAAGTCCCTTTTACCCTTTGCCTTGCCTTTAGAATACTAATCTACTGGTAGAGATGGACTATTATGTTCAATAATCTCTACTGTTCCTTTCACAATTCCCTTATTTCCGCCATTTCTTTAGAAGGAACACCAGGCTATTTACTGCGGTCTGGACTGCGGCTAGCTTCCTGATTTTCTTCCTGGGGTGGTTTTTCCAGGGCAAGAACCCTAATTGGCTCTATTATTTCTTGGGCTATTTCTTTTTCTACCCTTATTTCCTCTGGACTTTCTTCTGGTGCCTTCTGGTTAGGAACAGGTTGTTCCTGCTCAGCATTTTTTGACATCTTCTCATCATGAACAGGCAGATTTTCTACTTCTGCCTCCTTTGCATGTGATTCCTCGGGTGCATATTTCTCCTGGGGTTTCTCTCCGGCATGGAGGTCTGATGGACTAGAAGGTTGGCCATATTCGCCCATATTGGCCAAAACATTGGCCAATTCATCTTCCCCTAATGGGTCTTGTAATGGGTTGCCTTCCTACTGTTCCACTCCCTCCTCCTACTCGGACTTCTCGGCTTCTTTTCCTTTATCTCCTTCCTCCTCAGATTGCTCGTATTCTTCCTCTTTTTCTTCTTCTTCTTCTACAGATTTCTCGTCTTCTTCCTCTTTTTATTCTTCTTCTTCTGCAGATTGCTCTGCCTCCTCTTCTTCTCCTTCTTCTGCAGATTGCTCTGCCTCCTCTTTTTCTTCTTCTTCTTCTCCTTCTTTTTCTTCTGCTTCTGCAGACTGCTCTGCTTCCTCATCCTGCATTTCCGTTTCCTTGTCTATCTGTGGGGGTTGCTCATCTTCTATTTCCACCGGCTGGCTAGTACCTTCCTAGGGCTTCTCCAGCCCCCCTCGTAGCCGTGCTAGCCAGACCGATTTCCTGCACATTTCTGGTTGCTCGAGTGTGCTGGTGACATGTTTCCACTTTGCTGATTTCTTGTGTTTTTCTGGATGCTCGGGTGTGCTAGTGACCTGTTTCCATTTTTCTAGAAGTTCGGGTGTGCTAGTGACCTGTTTCCATTTTTTCGGACGTTCGGGTGTGCTAGTGACATGTTTCTGTTTTGGAGGTGGTGTGGCCAACCCCCCATTTACAATGGAAATTAGCTCTTCCCAGCTGCTCTGCTGCTGGGTGAGGCTATGGTTGACTATCAACCGAATCAATCCGTGATGACTAACACTTCACTCTACATGTTGTGCCTTTTTCATGCTCCGTGCAACGTCATGAAGTAATGAATTCAACAATGCAGGTAATTTTACAGAGCATTTCTGTTTTAGAACAGCTAAAAGTATAAGATGTCATGGTCTTACCACGTCTTTTCTGCTCTCACAGGTGATATAGCTCTGGATGGTCTTTGCTAATTCTACCCACGACTCTCCTAGTGTTGCTGGCAGAAACCCCTTTCCTCGAATTCTTAGGCTCTGTCCCTCGTCCTGGAAGATTTCTATAATCTTCTGCAACCTCTCCTTTTTTAACTTCCATACTGGTCCAGTGGCTGGCAGTCCCGAGACTTCTGCGATTATGTCATCGGTGACTGTTATGCGTCTTCCTCTTAGTGTGGAGTATTCCTCTTGCAAGTTCTGCAAGAATTCAATCGCTATTATTTCATTAGACTCCTTCAAGCGGTTAAGATAGGTCAACCATCCTGTTCTTGCCAGGATTTCTCGGGCAGTAGCCGAAACAGTTAACACTTGCGGTTCTCTGCGAATTGATCTTCCTCCCATAGTTTCGCTGTGAATTCTCAAAGGAACGGCAGCTATTTGTTGAAACACAGAGAAATTGACGAACGTAAAACTCGTTCAAACTCTAATGCTGCAGCGTATACAGTGGAAATGGCTTTGAACAGCAAATCATGCAAAAAAAAACAAAAAAATAAAAAGACATAATACCGTTGAGCCGTGCTATACCCTAGTACACAATCTCCCAAATAGTGAGCTGACACGTAATCCGGGGAATGATGAGGTTAACCTCCCCCCCCGCAATGTGATAGGTTGTCCCAGCTGTCAAATAAAGGAGCAGCGCCTGCTCTACAACAAAGTCTTTAAGGAACAACGTATGGCAATGTGCCATGTTTACAAAAACAACCTATTACTGAAATCGAGGTATAAGGTTGCGTTGCTTTAATAGTAAAAGACTATGGTGATTTGATGCAAGGTTGGGGATAAGACATTTGCCATAAATAGAGAGTCTCATGCGGTCATTGCCAATGGTTCTGTAATGATTGGTGATAATATATAGTCATGTGTTATATGGTTGGGGCAATAACATATAATTGATTACCATGGCACAAGAAACAAAAGGGTGCAAATAACTTACCTATTGGTGTAAATAATGTGATTTCAATACCATTAACAGTGCTCTACTACCGACAGGTGTCCATAACCTTGGCAGAGTTGTTTATTTCACCCATGGAACCATAGTCCTTTGTGTATGGTATGGAACGTTGTGAAATGTCAAAAATGTAGGCCATTATGCTGGCTTGGTGACCAGTTAGCCATAATGTCATTCACAAGGAAGGAGCGAATAGTGGGCAGGCCAGCTTGTGATGAGACCTCCTATTCCAAGGGTTGTTTGTTTGATATACCTTTTGGACCATATCTCTGGTGTGGTGGCCATAGTGGGAATGCCACTTCGCTTTCGTCCTCATGATCATGGTAGGCCAGCTCTTAATGAGACTTCCTATCCTGCAATTTGACAATTTATAAATCATGTTTGCTCTTTTTTCTTTGTTTTTCATGAAGTGTCTTCCCTATTTACACACAAAGGGTGGTTCAACACTCCTTAAGAGTAGGAATTGTGGAAGAAGTCTTAATATCCCAATAGGAAGGTATAGACCCTTTGCTCCTATTGCTGAATAATAATCAAAGAGGATTAAAAGGGACCAACATGATACAGATAACCAATCAGAACAGAATTAGTAGAACAATGAGAGCAAAAGATGATGAATAAGCATGTCTTTCCTTCTGTCTTCTCACCAATTCAGGGCAGTTTTTTATAATGATAGCGATTTATGATTGACTGATTTCCATCTGTTGTGTTTTTGTTTCCATTACATAAGTGCATAGCTGTATTCAAAAAGACTTGAAAGAACATGAGAAATAAGCATCCTTAATTTAGAACAGCAAAAAGAACGATCTATTTCACAGGGAGAGCAAAAGGATACAAGTTGTGTTCCTTTTGATGAAAGGATCAACAACAGTTCACAAATGATGTTCCTTTGGAAAAGGGACAATAGCACACATAGGTACGGTTCATTTGGAAAAGGAACATCAAGAATCACAAACGATGTTCCTTTGAAAAAGGAACAACAAATCACACCAATGTCGTTCCTTTGGAAAAGGAACAACAGGCGCCAAAATTGTTCCTTTGGAAAAGGAACAGCAAAACCAACAAATGCCATTCTTTTGAAAAAGGAACAGCCAAGATAAAAAATGTTGTTCCTTTGGAAAAGAAACAGCAAAAACATACAAATTTCGTTCCTTTGGAAAAAGAACAGCAAAAATAAAAAATGTTGTTCCTTTGGAAAAGGAACACCAAAACCAGAAAATGCCATTCTTTTGAAAAAGGAACAGCCAAGATCAAAAATGTTGTTCCTTTGGAAAAGGAACAACAAAAACATACAAATGTCGTTCCTTTGGAAAAGGAATAGCAGAAATCAAAAATGTTGTTCCTTTGGAAAAGGAACAACAAAAACACGCAAATGTCGTTCCTTTGGAAAAGGAACATCAGAAATCAAAAGTGTTGTTCCTTTGGAAAAGGAACATCAAAAATCCAAAAGTGTTGTTCCTTTGGAAAAGGAACATCAAAAACACATAAATGTTGTTCCTTTGGAAAAGGAACAGCAAAAACACACAAATGTTGTTCCTTTAGAAAAGGAACAACAAAAACACACAAACGTTGTTCCTTTGGAAAAGGAGCAGCGAAAAAAAACACAAAAATGTTGTTCCTTTGGAAAAGGAGCAGCAAAAAAACACACAAATGTTGTTCCTTTGGAAAAGGAGCAGCAAAAAAACACACAAATGTTGTTCCTTTGGAAAAGGAATAGAAAAAACACACAAATGTCGTTCCTTTGGAAAAGGAACATAAGAAATAAAAAAAAATGTTGTTCCTTTGGAAAAAGGAACAACAAAAACACCTAATGTCGTTCCTTTGGAAAAGGGGCAGCAGTAACAGCAAAACTTTGTTTCAAAGATATGCACACAAATAACTCAAGAAATTATGTACAAACTATAAAGAAAAGTAAATTCCTTAATGAATTACAGGTGAGGAAGGCTTCTCTTCCTCCCCCAAAATCTCCATATCTAAATCTTGGCATAGTTGTTTGCAGAAGGACTCCCGAGTGAGTGGTTTGCGATAGAGACGAACTCGGTGGCCATTTTCCTTAAAGGCATATCCAGAACCATCAATAGTGCTTAGAGTAAGGGTACCATTGTCATGTACTTTCTAGATTTCATATGGTCCCAACCAATGAGTCTGGATTTTCTCGGGGAAGTCCTAAAACCTAGAGTCGGGGAAGACTTTATTTTTAATGAGAGCATCATGCCATTTAGCTCTTTGCTACTGGATCAGAGCAGTGTTTTGAAGTGCAGAGAGCCTAATTTCGTCCAGCTCATTGATCTGTTGTAGTTGATTAGTCTGTGCCTCAATTAGGTCTAAGCCAACTTCCTGTGTTGTTCGTAATGTTTGGATTTTGAATTCTATGGGGAAAATGGATTGTTTTCCAAACACTAGCTGATAAGGTGAGTAACCAGTGGTACTCCTCCCTGTTGTTATGTAAGCCCATAGTCCTTCAGGTAGTCTGGCAGCCCAATCATGTCTATGTGATGCAACAGTTTTCGTTAGGATTGTTTCTATTATTTTATTGCTGCTTTCTACTTGCCCATTTGCCTGTGGGTGGTATGGAGTAGTTATTTTATGCTGGACATCATAGTTGTTGAGTGTTGCAGCTATTCTGTTTCCAGCAAACTGTGGTCCACCGTCTGTAATTATCTATCTTGGAATGCCATAACGTACAAATAGATGGAACATGAACTATATAACAGAGTCCTCTGTGGCTCTTGGCAATGCCTCTGCTTCAACCCACTTGGTGACATATTCTATTGCCACCAAAATATATGTTTTCTGGTTTGATGATGGGTTGATTGGTCTGACGAAATCAAGAGCCCATCACTCGAATGGTTCGATGACTAGCTTTGGTTTCAGAGGCATCTCATCCGACTGACTAGGGCGTCTCGCTCTCTGGCAACTGTCACAGGCTTGGACAAATTTCTTTGCATCTTTGAAAATTGTGGGCCAATAATACCCTGTTTGTAGCACTTTATGTCTAGTTCCGCGATCAGAGAAATTTCCACCACATGGTTGGTCATGGTAGGCTTTCAAAATGTCAAAAATTTCATCCTCTCAAATGCATCTCCTAATATGCATGTCTGCCCCCGTGTGAAACAAATAGCCCCAAATCCAAGAAAATATAGTACTTCGCTGAACAATCTGTTTTTTATCATTAGGGGTTAGATGCTTTGGTAACTTACCTACTGCTAGGTAATTGGCAACATCAGCATACCAGGGTGTTTGAACAGCGACAGCAAAGAGATGCTCATCCGGAAATTGATCTTCAACTACTGCTGCATCAACTGGCTTTGGCATTCTTGAGAGGAAATCAGCTACCGGGTTTTCTTTTCCAGGTCGATTCTTGATTGTAATATCAAATTCCTGCAATAAAATCAGCCATCTAGTTATTCTTCCATTTGTGATAGGCTTGTTTGCTAAATATTTTATATCAAAATGATTTGTGTACAATATAACAGTAATGTAATGTCTGAACTTATTGACAACATGTATTACGGCTAGAAATTCTTTTTCAATGATAGTATAGTTTAATTCAACAGGGGATAGTATGGTTTTCTATCCTCTTCCTGCCCAAGGACTGCTCCAATGGCTGTGTCTGAGGCATCAGATGATATCTGGAATGGAAAATCCCAATTTGGTCCTTGAAGGACTAGGGCTGTGGATACGAGCTTCTTCAGATCCTTGAAAGCACGTTCACATTTCTCTGCCCAAAGAAAATCAACGTTACCAGTTAGTGCATTCAAAGGTGCATCAATACGTGAATAATGTTCTATAAACCCTCTCTAATAACTAGAAAATCCAAGAAAGCTACGTACCTCTGTTTGAGTGGTGGGAGTGGGAATAAGTAGAAGTATTTGGATTTTGGCTGGATCTACCTGAATGCTAGCTACTAAAATATAGTGTCCTAAAATAAGTCCTTCTGTCATCATCATATAACATTTTTCATGGCTTAAACAAAGCCTGGTAGCAATGCACTGTTGTAGGACTTTTTCTAGTGTATCTAGTGCTGGGTCAAACTCATCTCCGTATGGAGTAAGGTCATCCATATATACTTCAAGTCCTTCATTTATTAGGTCTGCAAAAATGCTAAGGATAGCCCTTTGGAATGTGGCAAGGGCATTGCATAAGCCAAAAGGTAAAACTCGGTAGGTAAATGTTCCCCACAGACAAGTAAAAGTAGTTTTGTCTTGATCTTGAGGGGCAATCTGTATTTGATTGTACCCACTGAAGACATCAAGGAAAGAAAATAATTTCTTTCCTGCCAAAGTGTCTAATACTTAGTCGATGAATGGGAGAGGGAAGTGGTCTTTTTGTGTTGCTTTATTTAGCTCCCTGTAGTCCACATAGATTCTCCATTTCCCATTCTTTTTTGGTACCACCACAAGCGGGGAGACCCATTTACTATCAGAGATAGGGTAGATAAAATTAACATCTAAAAGTTTTTGAAGTTCAGCTTTAACCACCTCTTTTAGATGAGGATTTAGTCTTCTCTAAGGCTGTCGAACAGGTCCTTGCATCTTTCTCTATGTAAATGTGGTGTGTACATAACTAGGGGTCAATTCCTTTCATATCAGGGTAGTCCCATGCAAATGCTTCTTTATATTTCCTTAACATATGGATGAGCTTTGTTTCTTGTTCGGATGTGAGGTTGGCATTAATGTTTAAGGTTTTTCCCGATTCAATTTCCACAATTTTACTATTTGCAATAGAGGTGACAGGGATTGTGTGATCATGTGTATCTTTCAGAGGATCTTTTTTTAATTCGTTATCAAATGCTGCTTTTATCATATAACATTGCGTGTGAGATGTGAGTTCAGTTTGACTAATGAAATTATTGATGGCATCATCTTCTGTTTGGTCTTTGAACTCAAGTGCTTCTTGTATAGTTAATGGAGATCTAATGTTATAAGTAAGATATGATACAGGGTGCCTATTAGTTTTGACTATTGTGACACTTGGTTGTACTGGGGGATATACAACCAAATTCTTGACATCTGTTCCCCTAGTTATGATCATATTCCCTTGCCGACAGCCAATATAGGCATCGACAGTGGCGAGCCAAGGTCTTCCTAAGATCAATGGATGTCCATCAAGTCGGGTTTTAGGATTTATTATCAGAAAATCGGATGGATATTCCCAGGAGTCAACCGAGACCATGAAATCATGTAGCATGCCCTCTGGCCTAACCACAGATCGGTCAGCCAATTCTAACAAAGTGGAGGTGGGTTCTACAGATGTAATGCCTAACTTTTGGCAAGTAGTGGTTGTTAAGATATTGATTGCAGCTCCAAGATCAACTAAGGCATTGGGCAGGGTTTGACCATAACTTTGGACAGTTACTATTGGGTTTCCTGGGTCTTCGTATTTAATGGGTGTTTCTTTTCCTAATAATAAGTCAGATAAAGTGTCGACTACCTGAACTCTTGGATTATTTGTTATATTCCTCCTTGGTCTTTTTATGCACAATTCTTTGATAGTTTTTGCGTATATCGGAATGTCTTGAATGGCTTGGAGGAATGGAATTTTTATGTACAAATTTTGTAATTCTCCTAGAATGTCAAAATCAGGTTGTTGTATAGGTCGAGGTATGACTAATCATTCTAGGAACGGGGGAGAGGATGTGGTTGCTCGATTATGAGTTTTTTGTTTATTCACATCCTCTTCATGTGACAGATGTTCTCTGGGTAACTGATCTTCAATCTGAACTGTTTTATCTCCCTCGGTTTGAATAATACGCCCAGATCTTAATTGAAGATCATTAGACTCCCTCAGATCGGGTCCTACTTCTGGTGTTTCTATGATTTGGAGAGATTGGACCAGTCTGTTGTTTGGGTTGGGGTTGGGTTGGGCTGGGAGTTGCGGTCTCAGATTAGACTGGGGATTTTGCTGTAAAGCTGGCAGTGTAAGTTGAGGGAGAGGAATAGTTCCTACTAGCTGATGCATTGGTCTCTGCCAGTTTGTCTGCCAAGCTGAGCTTTTTGAAGTAGGGAGAGTCCATCGTGGTGGGTATGGGTTGTTTTTCCAATATGATGGGGTAAAAGGATGGTTTGGCCAACCAGATTGGCTTGTCTGACTCAGCCACCGGTTTGAAGAAGGAAATGACTGTGGTGACCAATTTGGAAATGGGGCGTAAAATTGACTTTGCCATATATTATATTGTTGAGCATTATACTGCAGAGGCTAAAAAGAAGAAGTTGGGTCTGGAAACATACCATTTTGTCGCGGTTGCCACTGATGGCGCTGGTTGAGCAAATACACCGATTCTGGCTCTTCTTCTGCTTCCTTATATACTGCTTTCAGTCCAGGTAGTGAGGGACAGCTTTCCGTAGAGTGATATTTTGTATAGATGGCACATAATTGGACTGCATCCAGTGGACACTCCTTATGGCTATGCTTCTTCCTGCATCTGGGACAGAAGATTGCCAAATTCTGTTCTGCCTCCATTTGCTTCTGCTTGGCCTGCAAAATATCTAATTGTGTAGTCAGTGTCCCTAGTATATCAGTTTTAAAATTTTCTAATAAATTTCCGATTTCTACACGCGTTACTCCTTCTGATGAGATTTTATTCTCTCTTACAAACTGATCATGTTCTACTAATTTTACTCGTGCGCTGCCTCTTGAGCTCCTAATACATAAATCAATAATGTCAGCAAAACTTTCCTGATAAATATCCCCTTTTCCCATGATGTTTAATGTTTCGATCCATTGTTCCTTCATGCCCCTTATTAATGTTGTTTTCAACACGTTATCATGTAAAGGCAGTGATGCATAGGGAGATCTTTGTAGATTATACTGGAAACGTTCCACATACTCTTCTAATGTTTCATTTGGTCTAGCTATCATCTGGAATATTTCATCTTTCAGTTCTCTAGACCTGCAATAGCCTTGATATTTTTTTAGAAAAGATTCTTTCATTTCCTCCCAGTTATTTATAACCCCACCACCTAATCCCATAAACCATCTTAAAGCAGCCCCTTTTAGTGTAGAGGGAAACAGTTTCAGCTTCTGGGGGTCAGTGGTGTAATCATATCCCCTTCACAGTACATCAAATTCAAATAAAAATGCATCCGGGTCTTCTGATGTAAGTCCATGGAATGTAGGGATATGTTGAAGAGGGATTGCTTTCATGGGGGCATTTGATGCAGAATCCACTATGGGGTATTGTAATGTAGAGGTTTGGGTGTTTGGCTGGTTTTGAGCCATTGGGTCAAATATATGCCAATAACCTTCTGGGATATCTATGAGGGTGTTCCTAGGTCGAGAAGGAATGGCTTTGACAGGAATAGTTTTAATAGCACTTCCTCTATTTGGGACTATTGACTGAGGAGATTGGGTTTCTTCGCCAGTAATTTTTGCAACACTTCCTTTGTCTGGGCTTCTCAATGGCTGAGTTGTCCTAAGAGGAGATCTTGGTTCCTCAGTTTCCCCTGTCTCTCCTCCTCCTTCACAAGGATTACTAAAATTCCCTTCCTGCAATAGCTCTGGAGTAGAATTTTCAATTTCTTGAAAGTCCTACTCGTCAGTTTGACTATGCACCTCAGCAAAGGCTACAGATGGTGAACCTATGGCCTGAAGGGAGCTAGTAGGTTGTTTGGAAATAATTTTCCTGGGTCCTACTAAGGGCTGAGATTCGGCTTTCTTATAGATTTCGTCTATGAAGGTTGATCGACCAAGGGTCACCGACCCCTTAGATTTTTCTGGCTTTGGTAGAGGTTTGGACTTTTTCTCTGGTTTTTTCTGCTTAGTCATGCACTCAAATTAACTACTAAATCCTACTTAAGCAACAGCAGCAAATCTGCAGGAAGGAGGGAAAAGGAGCAGGGCTTTTACATGCTCCACACGTAGGTTCGTACCTTCTGTTTTCAAAACCAAATTCTTCCCTAGCAGGCTCGTACACTACTCTAAGAAAAAGAACAAATGGCTACACTCTTTCCCAGGCAACGGTGCCAAAATGTGGAGCTATAAAAAGGGTCTCTTTCTCTTCTAGTTACCTCACATTAATATGTCAATCCGGGAACGTTTTTCTATTTCAAAGAGTGTCTCAGTCTAAGGCTTAGAATTTTCCAGAGTAATGCTCATAGTACAGTGTTTGAAAATACAAGAGTAAATGGCTATGTGTCTACAACTTAACTACTTCAAAAGAATAAATCGCACATTCAGATATTAAGCAATGTATCAGTCAAGGGTTCGGTAGCAATAACCCATCCCTTTAGAAACTGATGGAAAAAAAATCGGAGAATAGATCAGGGGTCTGGGAGTCGGACAGCAGATGCCAATGCTCACTACAGCCTGAGATCATCCTTCACACCAAAATAAAAAATAACAAGAAATGGAACGACAGATAAATCGAACAGCAATGAAATGGAACAGCAACCTCGAAATAGAATGGCAATTCTGAAATGGAACAGCAATTCAGAAACGGAACAGCAATGCGGAAATGGAACAGCAATCAAGGAATAGAGTAGTAAATCTATTAAATCACGTGCATTAGTCATAACCAAAAATCAATCCTTCATTCTTAAAGATCTACACACAAATGGAACAGCACTGCTTACGGATACATGATGGAATGGCACTGGAAACCATATAAACACAACATGCTCAAATAGTAATCTGATTTAGTTGTCACTCTAATTAGAAAGCATATGATTGCATCCCAATATGGAACAGTAATATTCGAGAATCCAATAATCACATAGAAAAAATCTTCCAAGATGAATTTTGTACCGTTAAGGCACAATCGCATAACACAAAAACTCTGTAATGGAACAACAGTATCCTGTAGAAACTAACCGTATTATATCAACACCTAAAGGAATAGTAATATGATGCAGCGTCAATACAACACTTTTGTTTTCAAAAACATTAATGGATTAAACACGACAGAGAATGTGACATAAACTTTATGAAACACGTCAAATTACCAGATCACGTTGATAAGAAAACCACACATAAACCACGCGTAATTGTACAAGAGCAAGTGTCCTCCAGGGCCGGGCCCTTAGCCTTCAGGGGTACACCGCTTGAGGTTATTCAAGGCTCAAAGATAAAGGAGTAACCAAGTCTGTATTAATGCATTAAGTAAAATTACAGTAGAGCAAGTCTTAACAGGACATAATGATCACAGTTTTGATCTTTTAAAAGAAATTACATAAGAGCATAACCACACTTTTAGCTAACAATGTTGCCCCTTATATAAGGGTGACGACAGAGATATCTATATGCAGAAATAGATAAAACAACGATCCCTCAGGATCAAGGATCCTGAGGGATTCGTAGAACTGTTAATCCTGAGTCACTTCTTCTCTTTTTTGCGCCGAGCTGATATCTCTGCTTCCTTTCCCGGGCTGGTTCGTTTTGATCTGGTTTGCATGCGGTCTCCCATCGAAGGGACAACAGTTAACCCATCTTTGTCTTTTCCTTTAGAATGGCCACTTTTCGTTTTTCCTCCCTCCTGTACATGGAAACAACAATTGTCAGCATTCTTTGTTTTGCATATTAATCTCACATGTTTTTTTATAATTCTTTATCATTTTCTAAGTTTATGATGCAAAAAGTCTTATAAGTCCTAATGAAAAGATACTGAAATAACCATCAAAACATACCTTCTTTGATACTCCACACTTGTTAGACCTCATCATGTGCCTGCTGACCCTTATTGAGTTTTTTTGCTGACCATGGTGACAAACCCTAGACCTAGTGAGACCTAAAACCCTAAAAATCATTTTGCAAATGAAATGACATAAAATGACTGTAAATGACCTAAACATGTGAAAACAGGCCATCAGATAAATGCCATGAGGGAAATTGACAATGAACCACTACCATCAGTTGATCCATGACCTAATGGAATGCAACTGATCGGGTGGGACACTTAATATGCATGCAAAAAAGATAAATTTTATCACTGATGGAGGGATGAAGATACTAACATAACACTTCCTTTGATGCTTTAAAAGGTCCCCTAGTAAAAGCATCATTAATGTACGCTCCTAACTATCAAAAAGACTTTAACTTGTATCTCACTGCTACAGATACAACCATTGCCATGGTTTTAGTGCAAGAAGAAAATGGAATAGAACATCCTGTATATTATTTAAGCCACAACCCAAATGATACAGAAAGAAAGTACTCCTATGTCGAAAAGATGGCTTTATTAGCTGTTCAAGCAGTACAGAGATTTCGACACTATATTCTCTTTCGCAAAACTACCATTGTGTCAAATTGCAACCCTATGACCTACATTTTGTTGCATCAATTACTAGGGGGGCAAATATTCCAAATGGATAGCCATTTTGCAAGAGTTTGATATAGAATTCACCAAATCCAAGTCAAAGAAGTCTCTCGTCTTCGTGGAGTTACTTTGTGACCTCCCATTGTTGTCCAATGATTTAACATCTAAAGCATCAATCGTGGATGAGACTTTGTTTCTGATATCGTCAAGCGATCTATGGTACAGAGATATACTTATCTATCTCCAAACCCAAACTTTTAGGCCTAATACCTCTCGCTCTTAATAGCGGCATATTCGATACCAAGCCAAAGACTACATGATCGTTGATGATGCACTTTACCGTCGTGGGGTTGATACAGTTCTACAAAGGTGCCTCACGCATGAGGAGGCCAAAAAAGCCCTGAATGATTATCGTTCAGGTGCATGTGGGGTGCATCTTTCTAGTTACGCTACTACACAAAAGATCTTACTAACTGGTTACTTCTGTCCCGCTATATTCAATTGCATAACTGTAGTCAGAAGTTTCCATGCTTGTCAGATTTTTTATCACAAAACTAGATTACCACCTACACCACTGCATCCAGTAGTTGTTGTTCGGCCATTCACTAAATGGGGCATAGATTTCATGGCATGTAACCCCACCTCAGCTGGGGGGCATGGGTATACTATAGTCGTTGTTGACTATTTTACAAAATGGGCCAAGGTGATGCCTACATTAAACAATAGTGGCGAAACAACTGCTCTTTTCGTTTTTAATCATTTAGTCTCTAGATTTCATGTTCCACGGGCTATAGTCAGAGATCATGGATCACATTTTCGCAATCACATGATGGTTGAATTGACTGCCAAACTAGGATTATCCCACGATAGTTCTACTCCATATTATTCGTAGGCTAACAGACAGGTTGAGGCAATCAACAAAGTCCTTAAGCGAATGTTGTAGAGAATGATTGGAGTCCACAAACGGAATTGGCATTTAATCCTATACTCAGCTCTGTGGGCATATAGGACTTCGGTGAAAATGAGACCGGATTTATGCCTTTCCAATTGGTGTATGGTCTGGAAGTTGTCTTACCAATTCAGTGCAAAATTTCATCTCTCAAGCT
This sequence comes from Pinus taeda, assembly GCA_000404065.3. Taxonomy (NCBI): domain Eukaryota; kingdom Viridiplantae; phylum Streptophyta; class Pinopsida; order Pinales; family Pinaceae; genus Pinus; species Pinus taeda. Next base: position 20,642 of record APFE030452625.1, on the reverse strand, counting down.
CATCATTAATCTGCTTCCAAAAACTTCGGAGGAAGAGGCTTGTTTCTTGGAACTAATCCACTTGGGTGAAACCCGTCGTAATGCCGTGCTGGCTAACAAAGCTCATAAGAAATGTATCAAGGCACAATTTGACAAAAATGTCAAGCCTCATGTCTTCTCAAAAGGTGACCTGGTCTTGCTTTACGATCAGAACTCTGATAAATTGGGAGCAGGTAAGTTCAAAACTTTATGGATGGGCCCCTATATTTTCAAATGTGTATTGACAAAAGAAGCCTACGAGCTGGTCGATTATGATGGGATTCCACTGTCGCAACCCCGAAATGGGTTGTATCTTAAATGTTACTATGCTTGATTAAGTGTAGTAATCTCTTTCTTTTGTTACATTTTTGTTTTCCTCTAGAGTTGTCATTTTGGTTAGGTAATCCACTTCTCTTTTGTTGCAGATGGCAGACATTTTGGAACCATTTGTTGGGTATGCCGATGAAGCTAGTCATAGTATGCAGAACCTATCTTCTATGGCTTGGGCCATTTTTTCTCCAAGCGGCAAGTTAGTGAGTTTCAGGGGGATATGTATTGGTCGATTGACTAACAACATCGTTGAGTATAGTGCATTGATTGAACTTCTCTATGATACCATTTCACATGGCATACACTAACTCGTTGTCATGCTAGACTCGCAACTCGTCATCCTACAGCTTACTGGCGTTTATTCCGTTCACAACCCATCTATTTATTGTATGTTCCTAAGAGTTAGGATTTTGGAAAGATAGTTTGATTCCATTCAATATCAACACATTTCCAGTAAACACATTAACTGATTCATTAGCAAACTATGTGTTGGATATACATTTGCAACATTTGTAAAGAAAGCATTCCACATTAACATTTGCATCGGGATCGCATAACTTAACCGAAATAAAAACTCTGAAAATCAAAAATATATAACTGTTTATAGTTTTGCAAAATGTTTTGTGTCTAAGACGGAATCGTTCATATGACCCAGAAGCTCAAAAATGAATGCAGAAAAGCATCCTAGACTAATGATGCTGGTGATAACATGTCACCACCTGTGTAATCATGTGCAAGAGCCTGGTCCATCGACTCAACACACCAGTAGTGTGGCACTGTAACCTCAGAGGTAACTCATCGGTCCTGACATCCTGAATACTGAGAGTGAGGCGCTCGATCTGATCCTGCAGCACTGCCAGGGTCTCTGTTATGTCCAAATCATGAAGGACGGTCCTCCCTACAGCCTTTCTTGCTGGAGCGTCAGCTGCTGCCCATGGGCGTGCCGCTGGTCGCACTGGCCCAATATCTGCACACACACATGAGTTTGATTGGTCTTGATAACATTTAAAAACACAAAAAAATAGTATAAAACTAATAAACAAAGATATGGTCGAATCGTTTTACCTAGAGCACTCCACTGCTCGCCAGCTGGTAACACCAAATCTAGGTCGCCTCAGAAATCCATCCCGATGTATGGATACTCTGAAAATACCATCTCCTGACGGTCAAACCACTCAAGAAAGGAATCAGAGAAGGAAATATGTGACTAACCAGCATGTCTGGCCATGAGATCAACCCATCTCTGCATCTGTGGGTCCCTCGGTGCTGGCAATCCCAGTGAAATGTTATGAGGCTGCATCAGTGGAATCCTCTCCAAGGCAAAAGTAGTCAATATGGAACCGTAGCCAAAATTATTGGATCTTCCATTCTTTACCTTGGAGAGTTGTTCTCTTATGACAGGAAGTACCGCCTCACACCAGTTGAACACCTTTGGTTCTAGGCATTCCAGGGCATATTGCATATAAGATCTATTTTCCAAATGAAGAGCCGTGCTACCAGCCAATCTAGCAAAGGTAAATAAAATGGTCCTTAAATGATGATTAGTGACATCCCAGATATTGATCTTGCCATCTCTACTGGGCTGAGATCCATCTCTACAGAACTAATGAATATAATCTCTCACAGATTCACCTCCATGGGCAGATCCTGATAGTGAAAGAGGGGCACCATGCCTCGATAACCCCATCAGAAAATAAATGTCCTCGACTGTCAGTGGAATATATTTTCCTCTGATCTAGAATACCTAGTTGATCAGATCCCAAGCATCGAGAAAATACTACAACAAACTGATTTGTTGCCTCATGTTAGATATGCAGAAGAATTTGAGCAAGCCACAACTTCGCAATGCAGTAACTGTACCCTGGTCGTGCAAGGCAATCATGTCCTCTTCTTCATGTTCACGTTCACACCACATGACAACCATCTTGATCCAAAAAATATCTGAAACACAAATAAAATATGAATGAGGATCCAATTTTGAGCAAAAGCAGGCAAAACTTTGGTGAAAAATCACTGTAAAAGATGCCCTTCTACGCCCATCGCACCCTGCCTTTGAGCAAGGTGGGATGCATACTGACTGGCCAGTTGCTAGCTTAGTATGAATCACACCTTTCGATACTGGAAAGGTGTGATGATTTGGGAACAAGATCTTCAAACCCCAAGGGTCGAGAAATGTGAAAAAACATGCTCAAAATCAAACAAGGATGGAATGAAAATGAAGAGCTCAGGGTTAGCTCTTACCTAGTCTTGACGGTTCAGAGAATAGTCCACTAGATCTCCCAAAAACGACTAGTGTAATTTGAGGGGGAAAACCACTCCAGAGCTCCAAATCCAAAATTTGAAATAGAATGATGAAAAATAAAGGTAAAATTACTTTTATGATTACTATTCACGTACTTCAAGCAAAATGTTAGTTTTAACTCATTTTTCGTACATATATATGTATATATAATCAGTTTGATGGAGTGATTGAGCAGGTTGAATGACCAACGAAAGAATATGATGTGCTAAACATGATGTGCTAAACAACGAATTAAACATTTTGACCACAAAATGAGCAATGTTAATGCAAGGTTCAAGCTTGTTAAAAAATAAACCCGCCACTGAGCATATGTTCCCCAGAGTTCAAGCTCATTAAAAAAATGATCCCACCTTTGGTAAATAACCTTTGTGATTGCTATAATATCAACCTTTTGAGCCTTGGTTGTGTTCCTGCCATCACCTCTATTCTTTTGGCTGATCATACGCTTCCACTTGATTGTTTACCTTTTTGAGGAATAGCTGCGACGAGTGGTCCTGTTAGCCACCCTTTTTGCATCACCATGTTTTGAGAAGTTCCAAACTTACCCGGAACCAATAGCTACCCTAAACACCACTTGTTCCTCAAAAAAAGAGTCTACTTTAATCTCTTTTCAGACTCGTTAAATATGAAAAGTTTGTCAAGCTATTGGCCTCTCCAGCTCGCTAAAGTGATTGGAAGTGCCATCCCTCCTGTATATTTTAATCTTTTTCGGACCTGAGGGATTATCTCATGAAAAAGTTCGAGAACTTGTCTTTGGCTCATTAAAGTTATCGAAAAATCATCCCTTTCATATTATTTTATACATTTTCGAACTTAAGGGATTATGCTACGAAAAAGAACTACTGGAGTTTCCTTTTCATTCCTTTTCAAACTCTATAAACATGAAAAGGACCGAGTTATCCTTGTTGTTAAACTCGTTAAAACAATAGCGACAAACTTGTCCACCTGGACAAGAACGAGTTTCATTGTCGCTAGGCTCGCTAAAACATAGCAACAGGTTTGCCCGAAGGGAAAATTATAGAACAAGCACATGTTATCCTCCTCAATCTTGACAAAAATAAAGAGGTACTAGTCAGTAATGACTAGGGAAAAAAGGGAGAAAACTTAAAGAATTTTATTGGTAGCAAGTCGCTCTTGAACATGACACTTTCACTCCATCACCGTGATTGAGTCGGGTTGGGTTATTCTGTTCACCGGTCATATCACCATTGGTCCTCCATACCATCCATATTTTGGGGTTAATGCTACGAATCCATCTTAGTGTCGCGATATGTTCAAGAGAAGTCATTCAGAGAATTCACCGTCCAGTTAATGCCTCATCCACTGCAATACCTTCACCCTCCATTTTTCATGACCGCCATTCCTGAACCTTGTATCGTCAGATCATTTTTCACCTCCAGAAAATCATTTGCTATGTTTCGTGTCGTTGATGTGGGATACATTAAGGCCCTCCTATGACGGGTCACTTCTTGTCGACATCAGCTCATTATCCAAGAAGCTGGCTTAGAAACAACCCTTTCAGTACTTTGAAGCTTGCATGCCTCAATGGCAAGTTTCTCACTTCCGGAGACAGGTTTACATCAATGGCCTTCAACCAAAAGATTTTGTGTGGTGTTCGACATCAGATCATATATTCACACCACATGAATTGTATTGTAGTACCTTGAGGGTCATTATCATTATCGGTGATTCCTCTCACGTTTGTTAATAGCTTACATTATTGGCTTGTAATCAGGCGATGTATATCCATGTTTGGCTTCATGACATCTTTTCACATGGATCGACTTGTACATCAGGTGAAGATTGAACAAGTTTGAATACCACGAATCTAGTTTCATCCATCTGAGCTGCAATATATTCAAGAATATAAAGACATCAAATGTACATAGAAGCTGCACAGATAATCATCCAAGGTAAGGGATGATGACTCTACATATAAAGAATCACTAGTTTGCAACTGCAAAAGATTATCTGTTCTATGTACATGAAAATGAATTTATAAATCTGAGCATGGGAATGCCTACCTCGGCTAGATAATGGAAAATTATATTGTGATGATGTATTGCATTGTATCTTATACAGGTCACCTTCCAAGCTGAATATATTGGATCCTCATGATAAATCATTTCACCTGACATCAAAATATTTACGACTTCATGCTTTAGGGGGCCACTGTTATAGACATATTTGGGCACTGCAACCCCAATCCTATATATCGGTAAACCAAGGGCTCTTTAACCCCTAAAAGTGTTGTTTCATACCCTAAAAGATCATAGTCAACCGATTACATCATTCCCTAGAAGTTCCACTTGAAAAACCACTCAGAACTGACCAAAACTGGACCATACTGACTGCTCCACTATCAGGGTGCGATGCATACTGGCTCCTACACTAGCTAGGTGTGATGCATACTGAAGAGGCTCTTTGTGGGTTGCAATGAGTGAGAATGGACAAATGTCTAAGACAGTTTGCTAAGTGGATGCTCATGGAATATTCTAGAAACTTCTCCCATGACACTTGCCTATCTGAATTCGCCCAGGGATGACTAAGAGATCCAAGAAATCTCCAAGTGGAACCAAGAACAACAAGTGGAGTGACACTAATCAAAAACCCAGAGGTGACTCACACCCTTGCAGACATCTAGAAATGGATCCCTCATTTGAGAGATCTGGAGGTTGGAATTTTGTAATTTGTAAGGAAGTGTTGATAGTTTGTCTTTGAGAAGGAACATTATATTGTTGGGTGATCTTGCCTTTCATGAGGTGAAGAGGGCTTTGATGCTGGGAGGATGATGCTGGATCAGACAGCTGGGTTGTAATCCTCTCTTCTATTATTAATAAAATTCTTTGAGTTGTCCTCCATACAATCATGTACTTGTGAATGTTGTTATTTGTAAATGCCATTGTATGCTCATTGTATTTGTGATTCTACAATGCTTATGATATACTAGATCAAGATGCTTTGATGGTGTTTTGTTACTTCATTTCTACAGGTATTCTCTAAGCGGGACAAGTAGGAGAAGAGTTGCAAGCTTTGTCAAGGAGGAGAGAAATCAAGCAAGGAGTCAAGCGGAATATCCAGGTTGGTCCCTTTGCTTCTCTTATCTATCATACATAGAGGGAATCGCAAATTTCTTTGATTGTTTGTTTCTAAGATAGCTGCCAATCTAGTGGTACTAGTAGATCGAAAAGACACTAGTTTTCCCGAAAGCACTAGGGATCGTTAAAATTACTAGGTCAGATTTGTCCGAAGGATGAACTTACAATGCAAGCATATGTTATCCCCTTCAAGCTTGCAATTAAAAATAATTGGGGTACCTACCAAAAATGGTGGGGGGGAATTTGAAAATCTATCAGCCATGTTGGCAACTCACTCTTGAACATGACACTTTTTACTTCGTGTCAAATTGGGATATCCTCCTTTGTATCATTGACCTTCCTGGGTTGGGCCATTCATTTTTGTCTTCCATTTGATCTCTGCCACATCATCTTGACCATCGATCCCATGGATCCAAAATCTGCCAAACTTCAGTTGTGTCATCGATATGTTCAATATTTGTCCTTCTGCAGTTACACTTATCGTTAATTCTTTGTATCGCCCAAAATCATTTTTCATCCTTTCGTCTCGTGTCGATGATGTGGGAAACATTATCACCCTCCTTTGACATGATCATTTCCCATTGACTTCAGCTAATTATCCGGGAAGTTGTCTGAGAGACTCCCTTCCATTACCTGTTGAGGGACAAAGTCCCCTAGGGTTTTGGGTCAACACCCTAGTAGAGTGGGGATTATCTACAGTAAAAATAAAGCATTCCACACAGCCATGATACTTAAATAAGAAAACTATGCAAAGAGAGGTGCACCTAGGGGTCCTTCATTTGGGTAGATCCAGCGAGGGTCCAAACCCTCTTGGAGTTCCTCTCGATCCCTTAACTTGCAAAACAACAAATTCAAAGAAGCATAGAAATATATGGACCAAGTATCATATAGAAATAAACTTCATAACATATTGAAAGGTGGTTAGTTATACAATTAAAAGAATTATTCATATGTAAACCATAACAATAACATCATATGTATGAAGAAGATTGATTTCAGGAACAAGACAAATGTTTCTTTATTGCAGATAACTAAAACAAAGCAAGGAATGATATCACCTGAATCTTCCTCTTGCTAGCTCCAAGCAAAACCATCCTCTGAATCCGTCTAATCCCAAGTCTTCAAAAGGCTCCTTCCATGACTCATACAAAGATATCTCAACTAGTGAAATGACATCATAACTCAAGGAAACAAGGGTTTCCTGTAATGGGGGAAGTGTTGGAAGCACAAGGATCTTCAGACCTGATCAGGGATAATCTCAGTAGAGTAATTTTCTCTATATTCTCTCCTCCTTTAGGCCTTCCCATTGAAACCTTTTTATACTTCTCCCAAAGTAGTTTTTTAGTTGGGAATTCGTTGGCAACAGTTGGGTCATGGGCACTAATAGGTAATCAACAAGTAAAATCTATAATCTCCACCCGAAATTAAGGAGATTTACTTTTTTTAAGTGTTTTAAGACATATACACAGGTTGTTTATACACAGACCCGCGTATACCCACGTTTAGCTCAGGGAAATGTCACGTATAGGGAGTAAAACATTGTTTTTTAAGTATTTGGACCAGGTCTGGAAGGAGGGGTTGCCCTAGGCCATAAGTGCAGCATCATAAATATCAAGGGTGATATTTGGAGCTATAATAGTACCTTAGAGCTTGCATGCCCTAAAGGCAATTTCTTCGCACTCGACGACAATTTCACATCATTGTCTTTCGATCGAGTGATTTCACGGGTGTTTGACTTCATTTCCTTTGTTATGCTTTTAACCTGCAAAAGATTCCCAAATACAGAATATGCGAAGAAAATTACCCAGAACATAGAACAGTGAGAGACAACAGCAAAATATTTTAGTATTCAGAAGCAATGTTCACTGGCCTCTTCGAGGGGGCAACCTCCAATAGAGCAGATATCGATTCAAAATAAGACACACGATGTTCCTTGCAGGGAGTCTCTATCCTTTATATATGACTCATACATGTAATACCATGGATCAATACCATGGGTTTTATTAATACCATCTACCTAATACTAGGCCCATTTGCAACTAACTGTGGGCCCGTAATAAATAACGGGTTAACCACTTACAATTATTAATGTGGGATTTATTGACTCTTTATTATGACGTTATCCCACTACATAAATAAGGGGGTTAGGGTGGGACCCTAACATGCCCTCCCCCTTAAGACTAGCCTTGTCCTCAAGGCTGAAGCTGCAGAAACTACTGAAGAATAGTGGTTGGTTCCCAAGTTGCATCTTCCGGAGAGGTGTCTTTCCACTTGACAAGGACTTCCTTAATCACTCGGCCACACAGGGGCCATTCTCGTGTGTCCATGACCTGTTCAGGTTGGAGCCAGATTGACCTTTCCTCGTCCAATTCAGGTAGACTGGTTTGAATTCTGCAATTTTTCGCAATCACTTTCTTGAGGCATGAGACATGGAAAACTGGATGGATTTTCCGTAGGTGGCAAAGCCAACTTGTATGCTACTTCTCCAATGCGCTGAAGTACTTGATATGGTCCGTAGAATTTTGGAGATAGTTTCTAACAACCCTTGTCTTTGAGTGATGTTTGCTTATAGGGTTGCAGCCTCAAAAATACTTGATCTCCTTCCTGAAATTGGCGCTCTAAGCGATGCTGATCTACCTGTTGCTTCATGCGGTTTTGAGCTTGATGAAGATTCTCTCTAAGATGGGCGAGCATGGTTGAACAACTTTCTAGGAGTTGATCCACTGCTTGTACCTTTGAGCATCCCTTGATATAAGAAGTAGGAGGAGGTAGTTGACTATATACTGCTTCGTAGGGAGTCATTCTGGTGGAGGCATGATAGTTGGTGTTATACCACCATTCAGCCAGAGGTAACCACTGAACCCACAGATGTTGCTTTTCTGAAGTGAAACACCTAAGGTAGGTTTCCAGACATATGTTGACGGCTTCAGTTTGACCATCTGTTTGTGGATGATAGGAAGTGTTGAGTTTTAGATGGGTGCCTTGTAGCCTGAAGAGTTCCTGCCAAAAATTACTGGAGAAGATCGGGTCACGATCGGACACAATAGAAGTGGGCATGCCATGCAATTTGAAGATCTGATCCATGAAAGATTGAGCGACCAAAGTCGATGTAAATGGATGGGGTAGGGCGCAGAAATGAGCATACTTCGAAAGTTTGTCCACAACCACCATGATGACTGACTTGTTTCTGAACTTTGGAAGACCTGTAATGAAATCCATAGAAACCTCCGTCCATATTGAAGCCAGGATGGGCAATGGTTGTAATGTGCCTGGTGCTTTGACGGTCTCCCCTTTGTGGCGTTGACATACATCGCATTCTGCTACAAAAGTAAGGATGTCCTTTTTCATGCCAGTCCAAAAAAATGATCTTCTGGTGTGAGCATACGTCTTCTAAAAGCCTGAATGTCCTACAAGGGGATATGATTGCAATTCTGCCAAAATGTGACTTTTGAGGCTGGATGTTTGTGATATTACGACTCTGTCCCTGTAGCTAAGAATCTCATTCTGCCACGAGTAGCCCTTGGTGAGATTTGGATCCGCCTGCAATTGAGAAATAGTTGGGAGAGCCCGGGATGTGAAAACCATTCCCTGCGAGCCTCTTCAATCCATTCTGGAATGGGAAGGGAAATTGCTAGCAGGGTGCTTTCTTCCTCAAATTGGCGAGATAATGCATCTGCTACCCTATTTTCTTGCCCTTTTTTGTAAACGATCTCATAATCATATCCCAGCATTTTGGCTAGCCATTTATTTTTTTGTTGGGAGGATAGGCGTTGCTCCAAAAAATATTTGAGACTGTGATGGTCTTTGCGGATTTGGAAACGTCGCCCCAATAAGTAAGTTCGCCAGGTCTCTACTGCATGTAAGATGGCCATCATTTCCTTATCATAGGTAGATTGACCCAGATTCTTCCCACTTAGTTGTTGGCTGGTGAAGGCCAAACGTCAACCTTCATGCATTAAAATTGCCCCAATACCTGTACCCGAAGCATCACATTCAATGACAAAAGATTTGGTGAAATCCGGTAGTGCTAAGACTGGAGTGGAACACATTGCATTTTTGAGAGCTGTAAATGCCTGTTGTGCCTCCTCATTCCAGCAGAATGAATTTTTCTTCAGGATTTGTGTGAGGGGCTTCGCTATGCGACCATAATTGCGGATGAATTTACGATAATAGCCGATGAGACCCAAAAATCCTCTCAGGCTCTTCAAAGTCTTAGGTTGAGGCCAATCCTGCATTGCCTGGATCTTTTTGGGGGTCCACCTTGACACCTGCACGCCCCACAATGTGGCCCAAATACTCAACTTCTTCCATGCCAAACGAACACT
>APFE030452619.1:3094-13815 GCA_000404065.3 Pinus taeda | reverse complement strand
AAAAATATTGTAATATTTTGAATACCCTTTTGTTGATTGATCATACATTTTTTGAGTTTGTGATGGAAACCCTAATTCCTTTAGCAACCACTTTGTTTTCGAGAGAATTTTTGCTTCACGACTATGCCATTTACCATAAATCCCTCCATCTTGCTGCTTCAACTATAGATCTCATAAATAAGAGAGGATTCTTTTGTAGAATGGCTTTTCCTACATCTGAATTCTTTGAACTTTCCAGTCTTTGTGAAACCAATTACAAGGGGAATTTTCTATATTTATGTGAAAGCCACTGATCACGTCTCTACGTGTGCTGCTAAAATTCAAGATTGAATAGGAATCCCCACCATTTTTATGCAGATTCTTCATGGACGCATAAAAGTTCATGAGATAAATTCACTAAGAGATTATGGCATAGACAAGGATGCTTCAATATTTTTAGTTTCAAGTTTAAACAATGGAGCCAAAGACTGGGGTGTGTTTGTGTCTTTCAATCAAAATCCTTCAAGGATACCCTCAAACCAAGGACTGGAGAACCATTTCCCAAAGATATCACAGGGCCAACCTTCATTGTGGATAAGGCAAAAAATATCCCAACTATTAAAGTGGATCGTCTTCAATCTGAGGATGTTTATATGGATTATTTGATGAATGCCATTATTTTTCGATTTAATGGGTTATGACCTACAATATTTGTACTCTAAGAATGTGCATCAGACCTAGTCCCCAAATAAAGATTTTTTTCCTCAAAAGGTTTTTGTGGTGTATTTTAAGGATCTTAAGGATTTTCGAAAGGTTTTTAATGAAAGACGTTGGTTTGGAGCCTGTTGGGATATTTTTTAGAACTTTGTTTGTTGGTTTTAACCCTCTTTCTATGCCAACTATGGTCACTCTAGTTTGGGTAAGACTCCCAAAATTTCCCCTTCATTTTCTACATCTAAACATCTTCACTAATATGGGAAACTCACTCAATCGTTTCCTTAAAGTAGACATAGAAACTAATATTTCTTCAACCCACAAACCAAAAAATATGTAGCAACAAAAATCTTCTATACCAAAAATGAGTCCTTCAACATTAGCTCCACCACATCCAAGTACATTTCATTGTGTAGATGTTGAGATCCATCCCTCAAATGAAGGCACAATGAGATACAACTATGGTTTTGGCTTTATGAATGAGTGGCCACAAACACTCACATGGATCAAATCACTCAGATGCACTCATTGTCTCCTCCACATTTGTTACTGGTAATTCCTTGGAATAGATTAATGTTAGGAAGAAAAAAGGAAAAAATGACCCTTGATAATCTATGATAATTTCGAGGAAAGTAGTAAATGTAATGGCATTGTCAATCTTAGGTGAGTTGGTTTCATATAAATTTACACTAGCTTGAGGTTACCTTGTCTCTTGATATTGGATTTGGTTGGTATTCCCTTGAAAATGCCCAAACCGTTTTTCTTCGTGAATATGCAATGAATTGATGAGAAGGTAACACAATTTTTTAATTTAAACAAGTGCAATATGCAATGTTGTTGCTTAGTAACTACCTCTATTGCAAGAAGTAATTGTTAGCAAAAGTTATTGTATTTAAGATAAAAATTCCCCTCATGCCCATGTATAAAGATCTTAATTTATTATTATAATTAAAACTTGTGATTTACAATGTTCTATTTTGTAGGCAATATTATAATAGTTTAGATCTTCTTCAAATTTTGAATTAGAATATTAAAACAAATTTTCAAAATATTAAAACGAATAGAATTGTTAAAGTTTTTAAGTAGGGATATTTTTATAGTATAATTAACAAAGTTATGATTCAGTAAGTGTTTAGTTAAAACAATGAAATTTCTATTTTGCATTAAAATCATTTATAACAAAAATTTCCACAACAAATGGAATCGATTGGTTTTTGTTTGTTGTCTATATTCTTAAATAATTAATGCACCTACAAATGCTTATAAGTCTTTACCTTGCATTATTTGACAACTTGATATTTCAAGGCTTTATATGGCTCCTACACAAGTTGCTCATTAAATCAAACTAGCTATTAAAGGTAGGTAAAAATGTTTGAAAGAAAAAAATTATATAATATTAAAGGAACCCATAATTAATTATGAAAATGCATGTTGGCTTAGGGGCATACCAAAAAGCTATAAAGATTTATAATGGAATAGTTAAATCAATACATATTATTATTTTGAAATATGTTGTTAGTAAAGGAATATTTAAGTTTTAGGCATTTTATATTTTTATGGAAAAAACAACAGAAAAATATTTATTAAGTATTGGGAGACTTTAAGTTATGAATAGATTAAATAGGCAACAAATGTTAAATTGAGACTATAATATTAGTTGCAATTAGAAATCAATTTATGAAGGTAAAAAAAAAATTGATGATTTTTTTCATATATATATAGTTCAACTTAAATATTGATCATTTATCTAAAGAAGTAGTATTAACATTTATTTAAGGAAGTTGTATTAACTTAGGAAGAAACTCAAATGCAGCAAGAGTTTAGAGGAAGAACTTAGATTGCATTTTAAAAAATATCTCTATATTGATATAGGAAGTGATAGAATATGACAAATGTGTTTGTTGGATTTTTTGTAGTTATTCCAATAATATTGGAGTCATAGTAGTAAGTTTTTGTTAAAAAATTCCCATTATAACTTAGGAAGCACAGAGGCAACAACCTCTGTGAGGTTTGATCCTGGTTTTCCTTACCGAGGTGACCCATTGTGCTAGTGAGATTTGACATAAATTTTGAGATTTCGGTTGTGCTAGTGAGATTTGACATAAATTTTGAGATTTGATGTGTGTATTTTTTCACATTGAGATTTGATGTGTATTTTTTCACAAATATTGAGATTTAATCTGTGTATTTTTTTCATAAATATTGAGATTTGTTGTGTACTATTATGACTTTTATAATTTTTTATTTTTATAAATAATGAAAATTTTATAAATATTGAAATTTAATGTGTATACTATTTTTTATAAATATTAAAATTTGATGGTATACTATTATGACACAATTGGTATCATATAATATTAAATAAATTTTATTACAAATTTTATTTATCAAAATTATTAAATTAATTATTTCATATGTTTGAAAAATGTTTCCTTTTAATTTTCAAGATATTGAGTGTAGTATTTTTTTTTTAATTTTCATAAATTTTATAAAAATTTTGAGAACTAATTAAAGATCAAACTTTTCACTATAAAATGATCCATATAACTTGTGCCTATGGACTGGTATAAAAATAAATAAAAAACCTGGTCCATTGACAAATTTCAAAACAAAGTTAAAAATTTATAAAATAACACTGTATTAAAATCAAACTGGTGGGGGACAGGCTTTATCGATAAAGAATGCCCAGTGCGACCAGAGAGTTCGTTGAGCTTCAAGACGACACTGCTCGAAGATTTATGTAGATTCTCCTGCATTTATTGCATTAAAATTGAAAAATAAACCATCACGCGATGCCATATGCGTTTGCTTCCCAAAAAAAAGTTCACACAATGTTTTCACCTAAACGCGAGGGAATATCCTTTCAATGGGGCTGCTGTCAGATGACTACAGTCAGTGGGTCATCCTCTTTTCAGCATAACCTGTGACCCATACATCTGTCTGGAGTGGAGAGTCAATACAATTATCACAGTAATTGTCACATGACAAAAAATTCAGAAAAGTTGCTTGCAGGTACTTGTTTGAGTTTCACCCCAAAAAAATAAAAAAAAAAGAGCCTAGGGTAGGGCTCAATCTAAAGAGAAGCTTGGGCTCCCTTGCATGATTTTAAACGAACATTGAGGAGGAAGAGACTGAACACTCCCATGTCTATAGATACCACTCTGACACTGCAGGCTTATAACACAAACCCAACAAGCGAAAGTTCCTGTTTCCTGGAAAAAGAGGATCAGTCGGAAGACTTTTCCATATGTTATTATATAAATTGAAAGCAATTGTACTCTGGCTTAGATGTGTAGCAATGCACAGCCAATCGCCTATAGCAGAACATATGAATGGAGAATAAGATTTGAGAGTACCCATGAATTTTGAGTAGATACTGAGGGGCATCTGTTGAATCTCGGTCCATGCAATTATATCACTGTCTATGTATTGCAATTCCCAGATGACTATTTTTTCAGTAGCTTTATTAAGGTTGTTAACCACTCTTCCAATCATGATTAGGCGGCCATTGCTCTCTGCAAGAGAAGGAGTTGAAATAGAGCATGGCATGGCTGCATCAAGTTCAGTCCAAACGCCATTTTCGGGATCAAATCTAACTACACCATATGGCATCTCTGTAATACAGTAGAACAAACCTTTGCACCACACTCCTGGATCGGACCCAAATTTGGCATGGGGTAATGGGTTTCCCGCCATTTTCCAATAACCAGCAATGGAATCGTAAATCTCAGTATAAAGCCTATATACTCTCGAGTTTATTGTAGCAGACATAATGCTATCTTCTTCCCCTGCTACTACAATTTTATAGGACTGGCCATCCTTGTTCAGACACATGCTTGCTTTGTGTATCAGCTGAACTCTGGATGTGGGAGGCAGTTGCATCACTGTCTTCTTAATCGGATTGCAGATGGATAATATCTTGCACTCTGCAACGAGATTCCCCAGACACAAAATGCTACCTGCTGCTGTAATAATAGACATTCGAGGGATTGCAGGATTGGGAATTTTGTGCCAGCGGTCCATTTCGAAGTCGAAGGCACACGAGAATTCACCCGTTGTGCAGAGGAAAAACCATGCACCTCTTTTCACTTCTTGATGCTCCCGGCCTGCATCCGTCTGGTATCTCCTTCTCCAATACGCATCTGAGAGGAAAAGAGACTTCCATCTTGTGCATACGCTCTGAAACTGCACTGTGCTGGCCAGGGGCAAGCACAGCAAGATCTTTTCTATCACTTCTTCGGGAAGCGCACTCCACAAGTTCGCCTCTAATTGCTGCTTCTCACTTCTGGATTTGCAGTGACTATTCTCTGTCTGCATTTCTACCATCAGTAATGAAAACTGAGTAACAAATTTACCAGTAACACATTAACCTTGTTGCAAGAAGATGAGGTTACTGGATCATTACATAGAAATCAAGAAGCACAGAAAGTAGAACTATCAAACTCAACTTAAAAGCCAGCAAAGACAGCATGAATGCCTGCCATAGAAAGGGATTTAAGCATAATCACAATAATAATAAATTCGAGGAGTTGCTGCAAAATGAATTAAATCAACCCCATTGATAAAAAAAAATGGAGAGCCAAAACCTACTAAAGTTCCGGAAGACTGATTGCACGGCCAGAGTAGACCAGGCAATGCAAAGCTCACGGAAAAATGGAAGGCAAAATGTGAAATATATAGCACACCAGCTGGGGGTGATATGGTAATTATTCAAGATACTTACCAGTCAAGTTACCTGTGGAGCCCTCATCCCCGCGCGTTTCAGTAATAGTGCCATTACATATAAACAATGGCGATGTATTTCAATGGTGAAGTTGCGTTGTTTTCTGTTAGAAGTCACTAACAATGACTGGGATTTCTTTGTTGTATTATCTCTCACACCATCCATCGCCCACTGCAGTGTCAACGTCACATTAAAGGGGTGTCTC
This sequence comes from Pinus taeda, assembly GCA_000404065.3. Lineage (NCBI taxonomy): Eukaryota > Viridiplantae > Streptophyta > Pinopsida > Pinales > Pinaceae > Pinus > Pinus taeda. Next base: position 8,194 of record APFE030452619.1, on the reverse strand, counting down.
ACATTGAATGTGAAAGCAAAAGTGGTTGCATCAAATGGGCATCCCAAATAAAATCCCAATTACTTTTTGGGCCTTGGCCATTTGGTAACAGTAAATCCTAAAGAAAAAGCCTGTTATAGAGTAAGCAAATTGGTCCCCACTTGTGATTCCTGCCAACTAATTAACAGAAGCTATGAATAACAAGGTGCAGCATGCAACACCATAAATAAATTATTACGAAACGAAGAAAATCTGCAAGTTGCCAAAGAGTAGCATTTGAAATTGACACTAGTAGATAGGGACTTTTCAACCAGAAAAGGATCAAATCTGTGGGAATCTATAAACCGTTTGCTATGCCCACTTTTTCACGAAAATGAGACCATCCAATTTTCTCACGTCTTAGTCCCAGCACATCCTTCACACAATATCCTAATATATATATATATTTTCAAATATGGGTGTTCCAATTGGATATGGGCAATGTGTTATTTATGATGATGTCAATTGTGAGAGGAATCATGCCTGCGGGCGAGGATGAATTATGAATTGACATGTGTTAAAGAATCGAACATGGTATTAAGAAGAACCTTGACCAATAATTCATTTGAAATGATAGTGCACTAAATTAAACCATTCTTACTATCTTATTCATTAGTTTTATTATATTTAGTTTAAATTATCATATATTGAATTTATTCATTATTCTTATTAAAAAAAAAATTCTTCAATTTTATAATCTCGAATGATTTTTCTCTTTCTTTAATTATTCTCTTTGATTTTTAAGCTTCGTTGATATGAAATTCTCTCATCCTCTTTCTTGGAGTAATTTTTTTTTTTTTGAAGCATAGTTGATTTGAAACTCTTTTATTTTTTTATTATTATTAAAAAAATAAAAATTGGTCAATTCCTTTTAATTTAAGTAATTATTTATTTTTTAGATGAATCTTTATTCTTATTCTTAATTTTTTTAATTTTTTTTCTTCAGGAAGAAAAAAGCTAGATTATATTACACTGGTCCTGTATAAACAGTGGCAGAAAGTACATAACTTGGATTTACATATATCACATTCCAGGGGAAAAACTCTGTGCAAAAAACTACAAAATCTCAGATAAGAAAGATAAGACTTATGCAAAGACGTCTCTAGCTTCCTGCTAGGAGCATGTAACAGAGATAGAATACTAATTTTTTTTTAATCTTAATATAGCAGGCTTTCCTACAAATAATCTATTTTCCTTTTAATTTAATTTCTTAATTTATTTTATTCTTCCAATGCCATAATAATATTTTAATATTAATTTCTAATAACTAATTTAATATTTATTATTATTTATTAACGCCTAATTAATTTCACAATACTCCTATGTAATTCACAATACTCATATCTAATTATTCAATTCCCAGGATTTTGTAATTATTCAATTCCACGGTCCCTCGAAATGGGTGGAATCTCCATCTTAAACATTGAATAAAATTAAATATCCTTTACACATTTTTAGTCCAAAGTTTTTCCCAAATAATATTATTGTTACTCTTTATTTAATTAAATTATTTAGTTATTTATAATTAATTAAATATTTTTAATTATTTAATATTATTATTATTTAATTATAATTTTTTAAATACAATTATTATTATGTTAATAATATTTTTTTGGTTATATTAATTTAATATTAAATAATAATTTATATTACATAATATTAATATTAATAATTATTATAAATTAATAATTATTATTATTTTATAATAATAATATTAAAATATTTTAAGTGTAGTAATTTTATTATTATTATTATATATTATATTATATATTTATCAATAATAGATATAAATAAAGTTTTTTACTCTATCGATTACATTAATATTAAATATTAATATAATTATCACTAAAAATATATTAATATAATAAAGATTATAACGAATTCTCATGAGCTCCATAGTGAAACACTTCGTTGGGTAGTTCTTAAAACGCCATGGATGGAAAGGATCTGCCATATATGTGAGAATAGGAATATCGAGGATGAAAACCACTTCCTCTTAGAATGTCCCCTGTACAACCACATTAAATCTCAGTTTCACAATCTTTGTTACAACACTAACCTTCCTAGCCTTTTACAATGTCAAAATTATAGTGAGCTGGAGAGGCTTCTCTCCAAGCTTTTTGAGTATAGGAATAAAATCTTAAATCAAAATAACTAATTTGTTTCTTTAGGTCCGATAGACCAATATTTAGTCTCAACAGATGTTAACCACATCATCATCACTAACATATATTACAATTGAAAATAGACATAATGTCAATCGTGAAAATAATCATGCCTGCGGCAACTATAAATTATGAATAGACTTGTGCAAAAGAATCCAACCTTGTATTAAAAAGAACCTTGACTACTAATTAATTTGAAATGATAGTCCACTTACCATAAGGGAGAAAATAACTAATAAAGAATCATGAGAATATAAATGGTTCAAAAAATAATCCAAGGACAATAACCTGTTTGGTTTATCTTGTTTCGTACCAATATATATATATATATAAAAGTTTCTCGTGCTAGTAGGCATAATATAATACGGCGGCTCGTGCGATCGATCATTATGACACCATTTCTAAGGTATTATGTGTCAGACAACTAGGTAATTAAATAAATATTTATATATTTATGTTTATGTTGTTATTTCCATTTTTTAATCGTATTGATTGTGAAAGTAAAATGTTTATTATTTATTAGTATAAAGTAAAAGGTTCTTTAGTATGTTAGAAAATCTCTCCAAAAGTGTTAAAAATGCGCTTACGTCGAAAAGTTGAACTTGACTAATATTCTCAACAAAATTGTTATTTAAGTATTCTTAATGAAGTCGAATGGTGCTTTTGATTTTCCCATGCCCAATTTAGGAATTTTATCTTGATGTGTAAAATTATATTATTAAATTAAATATTTATTGAGAGAGAAGTGATATTGTTATTTGAATGATTGTGTTTGAAGTTAAGATGTATTTGTTTTTATCTTTTACTTTTAATTAAATTAAGTGTAATTTTTATTTTTCAAATATATATTTTTTAACATAATATGATAAGATAAGGTGTTTTTTTATAATAGTTCTATTAGTTATAGGTCGGTTTATTAATGCGGTATTATTAGTGATTGGTTTTTAGTTTTCCATAAAACACCAATTTATAAATTAAAATTAATTTTTAATTTTTTTTATGAAACAATTTTATCAAATGATTACAATATTTTCATTAAACTATAAATTTTGAAGTTTTATTTGGCTTGGTATTGAGGTAAAGAGATCATTCTTATGTTTAAATTTGGGAAACATATTATGTATTTAGTCTTCCTTTCTCGAGATAGATTAATGCTAGAATTCAAGTTAGGGTTAGTTAACAAACATTAAATTTTTATTCTTATTCTATGTTCCATTAGCTCTAAACATTATACTTTTTGTTGTGGTGTTTATCTATGTCTAGTTTTGATTTGCATGCAAGATCTTTCATGCTATTTAAGTAAGAAGAATAGTCAAGGAATTGGCCTATCCTTTGCAAGCAACACCATCCCTTACTTTATCCTCACTTTGATTCCCATTTGCATAACACAAGACATGGTGATACAATCAATGCCAGTTACTAATCTTTCTAAAGAAAAGAAAGCCTAATGGGTATCCTCATTGTGGACTAAACAATAAGCGAGACAAAAATAAAAGAACATTAATTTCTACTTTTCATAAACAAAATGATATGATACTTATTCTTTCATGTTTTCTATTTTTCATAAACAAAAGAATTCATTAAGTAATGTTAATCATAATTAATCTACTTGGTATTCGTTAGGTCATATTCCTCGACTTGTGGTTGGATTCCAATCATTAGTGAGTGGTCAATTTGGTGTAGGGTACATGGAGATTGCTTTGTTTTTCTATCTCTCCTACACCAACATTCTTATTCATGTAGACATTATCCTAAGGTGTTTCCATCTTTATATCTGGTAGTATTGTAACATGTCACTAAAATATCATAAGAAACAATGTAAGCATATGAATTTGCATACCTTCTTGTTCCTACTTATATTCACCCCATTACTTATGCTACCAAATGGACCTTCTAGTTAAAGCCATTGAAACCCCATTAATGAATTAGTGATGAGTGGCTCAATAGATGCCCAATGTAAACTATTGGTAGAAGGATTTGCATGTAGAGAAGATACCACCTAGTCTTATGTTAACTACTTCTAGATCAAATATATTTACCTCTACAACCTTTGCAACTTTTCATTCATAATAATTAAGAAATCCATGCCAAATGAATAGGCATTAAGCCACTCAATAATTGGAAAAATGTTTCTTAGAATGGCTCTTTGCTCTATTTGTGACGTAACTAAAGGTCAAAGCCCCCGAGAGGTAGCTCAATTGTAAAGTAACATGAAAATGAAATGTTATGTACCAAGATATTCAAGGTTTAATTTCCCTTTAATTACTCGTGTCTATGGAAGGGGCATATGTAGGCACCTAGAAGTTGTAGTCCTAATAGTCAAAATCGACCTCATGTCATGTGAGTACGAAACCAACCCATTCGTTGATTCCTCTAGTCACAAAAAAGGTGAAAATTTGCATAACATTGAAAATTAAGCTAAGGGTATTATCAACACATTATTCCAATCTTTCAAAGAAAATGTGGCAAATGGGGATATGATCTCATATAAGTGTATAAGGGGGTTCACCATGCAACTTGGAAAATTTTCTGACATAAGTTGGATATAGAAATATCACACAATCAGAAACTCATGAATTTTCACTATATATAATAAGAGGTGGAGGAGGAGGTTTGAACTAGGAGTTTTCTCTAACCTCAATTTTCGTAATTTAGAAACAGAAAGGAAATTCATTAATGTATTTGATCCAGGTGGATGTTGGTGGCCACCCACCTATCCCATTTGGACCCCCACAACTGTCTCTTTCAGTTTTTTTAGTTTCCGTAAATGTAGCACAATTTACTATTTTTAGCAGTTTTTTCAGGTCCCGAACTTCCGGAGCCGTTTTGAGGCCTTAAACGACGTTTTTTGGGAAATCTGGGGGCAACATGGGTCCATGGACCGATGTTGCCCTTCCCAAAGTGGTAGTTCTCGGAT
>APFE030452582.1:0-14713 GCA_000404065.3 Pinus taeda | reverse complement strand
TTAGGCTCTATTATAGGAGTTTAGTTAGCTAGTTGGTTTGAATAGCATTTATTGTAAATGGACACTTGTTATTTAATAAGTGATCCATAATTAGAGGTAGTTAGGACATGGAGCTTATAAATAGCTCATTGCAAGAGTGTTTGGTTGTTCGGTGTAAGCTCTTGCAAATCAATTATGTAATTATTTTTTTCTGATTAATAAAATTATGTGTCTGAGGACACTTCTGCCATTAGCGATAGCATTCCATAAAGACCAACAATATTGTATTAATGATTAAAGGAACAACAATGCGTTACAGAGTTAGAATGAAGACTACGACATTCCTATCACAGAGAACGATATTACTCCGTCAAACATAAATAAAATACAACATAACTGTGATGTAAAATATCAAAACACATCATATTACCGAACAAAGCTGATAATGAAAACCATGCACGAACTAAAGATAATGGTACAGGAGCAAGTGTTCCACCAAGGTCGAGCCCTTAGCCTCCAGGGACACACCACTTGAGATTATTCCAGATCAAAGATGGAACAACAACCAGATTTATATTAAAGCATTAAAACAGAATTACAGCGTATCACTTCTCAACGAGAGTCAATGATCAAAGTTTCAAATACAGATAAAAGTTACATAGAAAAATGACAGCAGATCCTCCCCCGAGCTAGCGGTGCTACCCCTTTTTATAATAGCTAAAGCGGAGATATTAATGATGCAAAAATAGTTAAGGAAACAATCCCTCAGGATCAAAGGATCTTGAGGGATTCACTAAACTATTAATTCCTAGTTATCCATTTGTTCTCTTGCACGGAGTCGATATCAGCTTTTCCTTTCCTTCGCTGATATGCTTTAATTTGGATCGCCTTGTTTTCATGTGGTTCCCTGCCAAAGGGACAATAGTTAACTTGACCCTGTCTTTTCTCTGGAAGTGAAAGCTTTTGTTTTTCCCTTTTTCTGCATAAGGAATGGAAATTATTAGTGATTTTATGTTGCGTGTAAATCCCATAGATTTTGTCATGATTTCTTATTATCTACCTAGTTCATGATGCAAAGAGGTTATGAGTTTTAAAGAAAAGATGAAAAAATAATCAATAAAAACATACCTTCTTCAGTACTCCACACACCCCCCTGTTTACCCTTTTTCATGCCCTCATGAAAACATTGTAGTTGACATGTAAGGCAGTGAGAGAGTAGGCTGGAGATGGGATCTCATGTGGTGGTCTATATCCATGATGCCTAACAATGTGTTCAAAAATATGGTCTGTCTGTCCCTCAGGAATCTCATACAGGGCTTGGTATCCAGGTGGAGGGTGCCAAATAATTGGACTCCAAAACCTATATCCTAACCAAGATGGCCCTACTCTCAAGATAACTTCACCATAGAGGTTCAAGCGATCGGCGACTAACTTAAAGTTCTCATAATTAAATGGTTCCCTGAGTTGGATATTCGGATTAGAAATATGATATCGAAATTTGGTAGCATCAATGGCAAGGTCTTCAATAGTAAAAAAGTATTCTATTCCCTGCTGATTGATTGTTGTATGAATGGGTCCCAATGCTTCAATCACACCTGGAGTCCTCATGAGGTTCCTATGTTTCCTCCACAACTGTAGTGGATTTCTAGGTTCAACTCTTACCCATAAGTCTAATCCGTTTTGTTGCTTTTGGAAGGCAATATAGGCTTTAAGTTATTTGATTTGATTAACTCCAAATGAAATAAATGCCTATAGTTGGATATCCCCAAAGAAAGGGCTGGGGTTCTGTTCTTTGTCTTGATCTAGCACAAGGTTATGCAGATAGAATTCACATAGTAATATTTGAACCTTTACTCCATAGTTCTTAAAACAATTTATAAAATCATCAATAGTATTAATTTGTATAGGGGCTCTTGCTTTGACAGCCTTAATTTTCAAGTGCAAATATTGTTCCGTTAAAAACAAGACATAATTCTTAGCAGGGGCTCTACATGCTAGGACGTCAGTGTAAAAAGAGCATACAGTATCCATATGCTTGATAACTACATCTAACGTACGAGTTACCTTTGCAACTTTTTCTTCTTCCTTTCGCCATCCTCCAAAGGCTTGGCTTTCAGATAAATTGACATTCCTTAGCTGTTGTTGCAGTTCTTTGTACTTTTCTCGAGAAACCGTTTGTTCTGTGAGCTTTCCTACTACTTGTTGAGCTTGTACCAAACCCTCTCATAGGGTTACTATCCTTGGATCACTGTCCTACATGGTAGTGGTAAGAGGAAGGTTCACTTGAATCTTCTTATTGCATCATCTCGTGTTCATGGTTCATAATTCTCCAGAGGGTCGTGCCTCTGTCTGAACTTCTTTGTCACAGGCCAATATATCATCTGTTTGTACTTAAACATGGGCAACAACAGAATTTTGTTCCTTTTGGTTTTGAACAATAGGTTGGACTTGGGTCCTCCTTACCTTTTTCTTGAGGGGTCTTGCTGGAGTGGTTGCCTGTCTCACCCCCAAAGTCCTTTTTACCCTCTTTCTCATTTTCAAAAACCTGATTTGTTGTCGAAGTCGAGCTATCATATTCAGTAATCTTTGTTTTTCTTTCCGTAATATTTTAATTTCTTCTGTTTCCTTAGAAGGAACAATTGTTTGTTTACTCGGGCCTGGACTATTATCTTGGCCAATTCCCTGGTTCTCTTCTTGGGGTGCTCCTTCGTTGTTCTGTTCGGGTTGCTATGGAGTAAAAACCCTAGCTGGTTCTGTTATTTCCTGGGTGACTTCTTTTTCCACCCCTTCTTCTCCATGAAATTCTTCTGGTGCGATCTAGCTAGGAACAAATTGTTCCTCTTTTATATCTTCATCACTTTTATCTCCTGTCATACTTACATCATGAACAGAATGATTCTCTTCTTTTTCTTCCTCATCGCACAATTCTTCGGGTGCATTTTTGTCCCAAGGAGGTTTCTCTTTTGGTTCTTCCTCAATATGAAGGCCTAGCAGGCTGAGAGGTTGCGCATATTCACCCATATTGGCTAGAATTTGGGCCAATGCGTCCTCTTACAATGGATTTTGCAATGGGTTCCTTCGCATTGCTCTGTCTCCGCCTCCACTTGCCCAGGCTGCATGGTCTCTTCCTCTGTTTCTCCTTCCTCATTTACTTCCAATTCTTTCTCATTATCTTCTCCTTCCAATTGCGGGGGTTGCTCGTCCCCTGAATCATCTATCTCCACAGGTTGGCTGGTATTTCCCTGGGGATTTTCCAACCTCCCTCTAATCCATGCCAATCTAACTGATTTTCTCTGTTTCGATGGTCTATTCGGTGTACTGGTAGCATGTTTGCATTTCGGGGCTGGCAGAGTCAGTCCCCCGTCTACTGTGTCAATTAGCTCTTCCCCGCTTCTCTGTTGTTGAGCTAGACTGTGGCTAACTATTAGCTGTATCAACCCATGGTGACTTACTATCGATTCTACATGTTGTGATTTTTTCATGCTTCAGGCCACATCATGAAGTAATGAATTTAAAAATGCAGGTAAGTTCACAAAGCATTTATGTTTTAATACGACTAAAAGTTTAAGGTGTCGTGGTCTTACCACGTCTTTCCTGCCTTCATAGGTGATGTAGCTCTAGATGGTCTTTGCCAATTCTGCCCACGACTCTCCTAATGTTGTGGGTAGAACTCCCTTTCCTCTAACTGTCAGGTTCTAGCCTTCATCTTGGAAAATTTTTATGATCTTTCGCAGTCTCTCCTTCTTTAGCATCCACACAGGTCTAGTGGCTAGGAGTCGTGAGACCTTTGCAATTATGTTGTCGGTGACTGCTATGTGTCTCCCCCTTACTGTGGAGTGATATTCTTGCAAGTTCTGCAAGAATTCTATTGCTACGGTCTCGTTGGATTCCTGTAAACGATTGAGATAAACTAAGCAACCTGGCCTTTCTAGGATTTCCCGTGCAGCATCAGAAACTCTCAATACCTGTGGTTCTCTCCGAATTGATCTTCCTCCCATGCTTTAGCTCACTGTAAAATCACAAAGATGGCAATGGAACAGTAGGCTGTTCAAATTGTTAGAACATAGAGAAAATAACGAAATAGCAAGGCTCTTTCAATTCTTACTAATTGCTACAGAGTATAATACAGAAATGGCTTAGGAACAACAAGGCATGCAAATTGGAAAATGAGATATCGTTAAGCCTTGCTATTCCCAAGTAGAAGTTTTCCGAATATTAGTCTAACACTTATACTAGCAAATTATGAGGTCAGCCTCCCCCCCAGCAGTGGCGCCAAAATGCCGAGCCGTAAAAAGGGTCTTTTTCACCTCTATTTACCTCAAATTAACTTATCAATCCAGGAACGATGTGCTATCTCAAAGAGTGTACTTTGTTTGAGGCTGTCATTTGTCAGAGTAATGCTAGTAGTATAGTGCTCAAAATACAAAGGTAAATGGATACTCAAAACAAGATCTACTTACAGCAAAACACTTTAAGGCTGAAATCATGCATTCAGAAAACTAAGAAATTTATCAGTCAAGGGTCCAGTAACAGTAACGCATTCCTCTGTAAACTGATGTAACTAAAGATAATCAAGGAACAGATCATCAATCTGGGGACTAGAAAACAAATGTCAACGCCCACTACAGTTTCAGATCGTTCTGCACACCAAAGCAATGATAACGCAAATAACAGGAAATGGAACAACAACTAGGAAATGGAATAGAAACTAAGAAATGGAACAACAACTAGAAAATGTAATAGCAACTAATTCTTATAAACAACAACACCTTAATCTTCAGAAATCAGTGCAGCAATCGTATCCTACAGAAGTCAGATAGCAATCTTTACTCTAAGGATAACTCGTACAGCTCACGGAAATAGAACGACAACTGATTAGCAATGAAATATAGAACAACACTTAGAGCCAAATGTAAATGCATGATAATCCAATATAAATGACACACACGGCATGCCTTAGTACGGGGAAAGATGGTAATCTGATTTCTATACCACAGATATCGATCTTAGTTATAAAGAATAATGATTGTAATTCGTAATGGAACAACAATTTCATTTGAACAATGATCGCAATTAAATGTAAACCATCGATAAATACAGTAATACGAGTTTATGAATGTTACAACACGGTTACCCTATAATTGAACATCGATAACATTCCATAAAGACCAGCAATATTGTATTAATGATTAAAGGAACAACAATGCGTTACAGAGTCAGAATGAACACTATGACATTCCTGGCACATAGAATAATATTACTCAGTCGAATGTAAATCAAATACAATAGAACCGTGATGTAGAATAGCAAAGCACATCAAATTACTGAACAAAGCTAATAATGAAAACCACACACGAACTAAAGATAATGGTACAGGAGCAAGTGTTCCACCAGGGTCGGGCCCTTAGCCTCTAGGGACACACCGCTTGAGATTATTCCAGGATCAAAGATGGAACAACAACCAAATTTATATTAAAGCATTAAAATAGAATTACAGTGAATCACTTCTCAACGAGAGTCAATGATCAAAGTTTCAAATATAGAGAAAAGTTACATAGAAAAATGAAAGTAGATCCCCCCTCGGTCTAGCGGTGCTGCCCCTGTTTATAACACCTAAAGTGGAGATATCAATGATGTAAAAATAGTTAAGGCAACGATCCCTTAGGATCAAAGGATCCTGAGGGATTCACCAAACTGTTAATTCCTAGTTATCCATTTGTTCTCTTGCACCGAGTTGATATCTCATTTTCCTTTCCTTGGCTGATATGCTTTAATTTGCATTGCTTTGTTTTCATGTGGTTCCCCACCAAAGGGACAGCAGTTAACTTGACCCTGTCTTTTTCTCTGGAACTGCAATCTTTCGTTTTTCCCTTTTTCTGTATAAGAAATGGCAATTATTAGTGATTTTATGTTGCATATAAATCCCATAGATTTTGTTATGATTTCTTATTATCTACCTAGTTCATGATGCAAAGAGGTTATGAGTTTTAAAGAAAAGATGACAAAATAATCAATAAAAACATACCTTCTTCAGTACTCCACACACCCCCTTGCTTACCCTTTTTCATGCCCTCATGAAAACATTGTAGTTGACATGTAAGGCAGTGAGAGAGTAGGCTGGAGATGGGATCTCATGTGGTGGTCTATAGCCATGATGCCTAACTAGGTGTTCAAAAAGATGGCTTGTCTGTCCCTCAGGCATCTCATACAGGGCTTGGTATCTAGGTGCAGGTTGCCAAATAATCGGACTCTGGAACCTATATACTAACCAAGATGGCCTTGCTCTCAAGATAAGTTCACCATAGAGGTTCAAGCGATCGGCGGCTAACATAAAGTTCTCATAATTAAATGGTTCCCTGAGTTGGATATTCAGATTAGAAATCTGATATCGAAATTTGGCAGCATCAATGGCAAGGTCTTTAATAGTAAAAAAGTATTATATTCCCTGTCGATTGATTGTTGTATGAATGGGTCCTAATGCTTCAATCACACCTGGAGTCCTCATGAGGTTCCTATGTTTCCTCCATAACTGCATTGGATTTCTAGGCTCAGCTCTTACCCATAAGTCTAATCCATTTTCTTGCCTTTGGAAGGCATTATAGGCTTTAGGCCATTTGATTTGATTAACTCCTTGTGTATCTTCCTGTCGTTGGATCTTTTCAACGAAATGGCTGGGGTTCCATTGTATCTGTTGCTCTAACACACTTTTATTCTGCTACCTTCAGACAACAATCTTGATCTTTTCTGGATAGTTCTTACAACTCTTTGTAGACTCATCAAAGTGTTTTCACAAAACCAGTACTAAGGGCTGCAACCTAGTGAGATCTTATGCAACTGTTTCAGACCAGGCTTTAGACCAAAGATTAGCCTCCTTGGTCAGAGAGGGCTCTCTCACAAACTTCTGATAAGAATTAATCACAATAACAGAGGGCTAACTCTTTACACACTTATGAAAATAAAGCTGGTTGGACACACATCAAATTTGGTCTTCATTGGGCTATGGAGTCTCACACACTTAGTAAACAAATACACAGTCATTTCATGGAAGTCAAGGCTCTTTGCATTGATTGTTCAAACATACTTCACAAAAACCACAGCTTGCCAAACACACAGGAAGTCAGAGCATATGATATGAATTCTGAGTGATTGTGTTATAACAAGGCTGTACGAGAACATTAACACAAACTACAGCTTGCCAAACATACAGGAAGTCAGAGCATTAGAAATGAATTCTGAGTGATTATGTTGTAACAAGGCTGTACCAGAACATTAAGAAAATAAAACACCATCATATTTGAACAATATAATCCATTGAGAATCTTGAGAAGAAACAACAGCTGTTTTTCTATTACTGTAATAAGAAACTGTACATACACCAATATGAGAACTTAGTGTTTTTCATAAAAGTCTCCAACCCTTGATACATCCAAGTTCTTGCTATATATAGGAAATAAAGCTAAGCTATCTTGAGTCTCCTCCTCCAGCATGAGGGGATCTCGAAAAAACTAAAATTAACTACCTTATCCATATTGAAACTAATTTACTAAATACAGAGGCATTGCCTTTAATACAAAAGAGTCCTAGTTCTAATCAAATTCTGCTACCATCTCCTCGTTTGCTTGATTTCCTCCTGATCTCTGACTGCTGTGTTCTTCCTGTAAGAGCTGAAATGCATCTTGAGGAGCATTCGTTGTACTTGCTGCCTTGGATCCTGAATGTGTTGCTGACTCAACCATTTGTTGTAGAACTAACCTCTGTTTTCCCGGTCCCTGTTTTGCTCCATGTTTTTTTTCAACAAAAATGCTTTAAGCTGTATTAATGACCTTTAATGACCATGCCATAACATCCTCTGCCTGAATAATCTAGATGCTTTGCGAATGCTGCCAGGTGTTGAACTCAAAACCCTGGTAATTCTACCAGAAACCCTAATTCTGCGGTCATAAAGGTACTTTTTGAAACTTGGCAAAGACAAAAGATTTTACCTTTATGCAATGAGGTTTACATTTGTCGACCTTTGAAGGCTTAGGCAACCATGGTGATTCACTTTCCATCCTCGAAGCCTTTCTCCACAAAATTTGGTGACCTCAGCAATGTTTTCGAATTTTTCCTTAAAAATAGTCACCTACAGCAGTTTCGTAGCGCGCTACGAAACTGCTGTTTTTTGCAAAATCACAAAATCACAGTCTTCAATCATTTCAGACTGTCACAGCTTTCCTCTTTGATCCCAAAATTGCTTACTATCCTTTCCTTAATACATGCCTCAAAAAACATTAATGAACTTAAGAAACATGAAACAAAAACTTGGTGCAATAATGAAAATAAATTCATTTGGCAACTAACTGGCCTAGCTGAGCCTTTAGCTTGGCAAGTTCACTTTCCATAGCAGCAATCTCAGACACTGTTTTCTCAAAATTGGCCAACTCCTGGTCAGCTGCTTCTCATTTTCCCTTAGTGGATGAGGTTTTCTCTTTTTTAACCAAAGGAGTCTTTTCCTTTATCTCTTTCTTTTTGCTCTCCTTGGTTTCTTTGGCCTGAGCTACCTGTTTTCCTTTCTGTTTGGTCTGCTCTCTGGTATAAATTATCCTTTTAGTTTCCTGTACCTTCTCTGCCTTTACTGCCTTTTCTGCCTCCTTTGGCTTCACTATTTTTTCTACCTTTTCTGGTTTCTCAATTTTAGGCAATGGTTTAGTTTGTTTTGTTATTGCCTTGGCAGTCTCCTCACCCTTTGGGATTTGTTTTGCTGCTTGTGCTTGACCTCTAGTAATTGGCCTTCGAGGCTTCACCATGAATTCCTTCCCAGCTTCTTCGAATCTTAGCCTTTTGGAGGCTTTGGATTTCTTAGAACTGTCAGGAGATGAATGTGTTAGGTCTATTGGCACGGGCTCCACCTGTACAGAAGTAGCTTGTTCAAAGTCAATGGCTTCTAGCAAATCTTTAAGGCTACCCTTTGACATGGGGCTGTCCTCTATGGCAATTGACTTTCCCTTTTCCTTGTTCAACTGGCTCCTTGTTCTGATTTTGGTTTGCTGTGCTATTTCACTTGGCTTGGATGTCACTTTCTGGTATTTCAACTTTTGCTCAGATGGTTTTGGTGTTTCTTTGATAACTACGGGTTTCCTTGATTGTTTTGATTTATTCTTTGTTTTCTTACGGTCTTTAGCCTGCTGCTTAGGCTCAGCCACTGTAGGCTCTTCCATTATTGTTTCCAGTACAGGTTCCTCAACCATTGCAGACTCTTGAGTCTCTTTTTCCTTTTCTCTATCTGGTAAAGGGGTTAGACCGGTTTTACTTTGGAAACCCGACATGAAAATAAATGAATCCCAATCCCTTCCAATCTTATTCAGGCTATCTAATACCAGTAACTTGATTAAGCCATGATGGAAAAGAGATGTCTCATGATTTTCCTTTTTATACTGAACCTTGTCACACATTTTGCCTAGACTCCTAAACAAATAGAAAGGAATATCTATGGAGGATTTTCCTGTGAAGTGTAACAGAAGTTTGAAATGGTAGGAGTATACTTTAGTGTACCTGCCCTCACAAGTGAGGTACTTTTGAATAGCCGTGAGGAGCAGAGCATACTGCTCTTTGATATAATGCTTGGGAATTGCCTTAGAAAGGTCCTGGTTGACATATTGCTCTTTCAGAAATTCTTTGCATGGTGTTGTATCAAACTTGTAGTTTTTTAAACCACTCCTGACCACTCCTCGGGATCTCGGTAACAACAGAGATAACTTGTGGAGAAACCGGGAATTCTAATAATGCAACTTTAGAATTGAGGCCGCTAAAGTTCAGAGCGAAAGCTTTGGTTACCTCTGTGTGTCCGCCTTTTAGTTTCTCACAAAACCTCCAGCAACCGGCCTGCTTGAAAGCTCGAGCAATGCCTTCATCCTTAAGTGTGAGGTCGAGTCCCTCTGGTTCAGTCCTTAAACATCTCCCGGATCTATTCTCTCATTTTTCCATCTTGCTCAGAAAAATCTTTGCACAGAAACTCAATTCAGCAATTACAATTCACTCAGCAACTTTAGCTTTCAGAATGCGGGCTCGCTTGCAGTAGTCTCTCTTTTGAATCAGAATTCGGGCGGCTTCCTTTTGTTTTTTGAAACACTTACCATAGGATAGGCACGTTGAATGCAGTCATGAATAAACATAATTGCACCACCTTACCTCATAAGATTTATTAACATCATAGACATGCGTGTGATCCTATCTCTAATGGTGGGATGAATCCTATTATGATCTAGATGGGATGTCGACTGACACATTTGGACGGTTTTTTGATGACTCACACCCCAAGAAAATTTGAAAACCACTTCCAAGGCAATATAACTGCAAAATACCCGAATCCCGATGTTCGAGCCGCTGAAATCATGAAAGAATCCGCGCTAACGCAATGGGCTGCTCAGGAATGTGAAAATAACTCGCGCAGTTAAACTGCCAATCATATTGTGCTACAAACTATGCAATGGTCGGATAATGAGCAATGCAAGACTATATATGCTATGGGAGATGGAAACTATACGGTTTGTTTACAAGGAATATCCTCAATTCTTTGAAAAAGACTAATTTATTAAAATTAAACTCTATAAAACCTATTGACTTGAACCCAAAAATTTATATGGATCTTTGTACATAGATGAACTTGTAACCTTAAGTGATAACAGCGGATCCACTTGGGATAGTGTGCTCCTGTAGTACACTAAGAACTCGTAGCACCAGTGCCTCTATCCATTTATTGCATTTTGCATATGACTGATAAGCATCCTTGTCAGATTTTATGGGCCTTCACCTCGGGCTAAAATCTTCATATTCAGCTTGTCAATTATTTTTCCAAAACAAAAGCTTTCATAAAACGGCTATGTACAATGATAATGGAATGCTTGGTGAACTTTTACTGATTGTAATGCTTTAAGAACCTGCCATTAACAGGTCCTCCAGCATATGGCGATCCATCAACCTCCTGTAAAATATATGTGTTATTTCCATGGAAATCTGAAATCAGATATGGCCCTTTCCACAAATTTTCAAATTTGCCATGTTTGCCCTTTTCCTCAATTCTGGCTTCCCACTTTAAAACTTTGTCATTGATCTGAAATGTGACATCTTTAATCTTCTTATCAAAAGCCCTTTTGACTCTGTTCTGATTTTGTTGATGGCCTTCATACACTTCATTTCTCTTTTCTTGCAGAGCTATTAATTGATTGATCCTTCGTTGTATGGCATTCGGTTCCTCCTCTAATCCTTGAATTAGCTTCATAACTGGTACCCCAAGAGATGTTGGGAAAATAGCTTCTGCACCATATACAAGTTCATAAGGTGATGTTCCTATAGATCTTTTGGTGCAAATGCGATCAGCCCATAAGGCATATCTCAACTTTAAGTGCCAAGCCTTCTTGTTTTCCTGCAGAAGTTTCTTGATAATTCTCATAAGACTTTTATTTGAGCTTTCAGCCAAACCATTTCCCTGTGGATAATATGCTGTTGAGTGACCAAGGGAAATATGATACTGATGACAAAAATTTATCATTTTTCTAGATTTAAAAGCCTGAGCATTATCCGTGATAAGCTTGAGTGGACATCCAAACCTTGCTAAGATGTTGTTCTCTAAAAAGGAAATGATTACTGAATCATTAGCTTGCCTAGTTGGTATTGCCTCTATCCATTTTGTAAAATAGTCAGTGGCTGTGAGAATCCACTGATGCTGCCCTGATGAAGGAGGATGTATTTCACCTATGAAGTCTAACCCCCATTGCTGAAAGGGGGCTTCAACATAGATAGGGATTAGTGGCATAGGCACAAGCTTTCTTTTACCTTCAAACATCTGACATTCATGACATGAAGCTATCCTTTTGTAGACATCTCTGAACATGGTTGGCCAGAAATATCCTGCCCTCAAAATTTTATTTGCAGTGGCCCTCCAATAGTGATGGCCTCCACAATCCCCTTTGTGAAACTCATCCATCACCTTTTCAGCGTCTTCCTCAATGAGACAATTTAGCAAAATCCCACCTGCATCTTTCCAAAATAAAATCTGCTCATGAACAAAGTATCTCAGAGATTTAAGCTTAATGAATCGGGCTTTAGACTTGGACAGATTGTCTGGAGCTCTGTTGTGTTGCAAAACAAATGCCACTTCTCTATACCATTCCGATGTCAGAAATTTTTCATTAATTTGAACTAATTCCTCTTCTATCTCAGAAATTTCTGATATTTCTGCGTTAAAATTTATCTCACTGCTATCTGGATTTGAATGAGTTAACAGTTTTGCTAATCCTTGGCCCTTCACTAACTTAGTAGGTCTGATTTCAATATCATATTCTAGCAACTTGGCTATCCATTTTCCTCTTTTACCATCAGGGTCTGCTTGGGTTAGGATGTCTTTAATAACAGTGCTTGGTACATATGCAATAATATGAGAATGCAGTACATATATTCTAAAATCCTTGATTGCTTTCACCAGTGCATATGCTTGCTTCTCCAAAATATTATACTTCAATTCAGCATTAGCCAAGGTTTTACTAAAAAATGAAATGGGCTGTTCCATACCTTGATTTCCCTTCTGTAATAAGACTCCAGCAACTGTATCTTCAGAGGCAAATGTAAAAATTAGAAATTCCTTGGTGAAATCAGGACTAATCAGAACCGGTGCTTGAGTGAGAGCCTTTTTAATTTCTTCCAATGACTTCCTTGCCTCAGCTGTCCACTTAAAATCTTCTCCTTTCTTAAGCATTTTAGTGATATATTTGACTGCTTCAGCAAAATTGGGAATGAACCTTCTGACAAAATTAACCTTACCAAGAAAAGATTGGACCTCCTTCTTGCTCCTTGGCAAATCCAATTTTGAAATAGCACTGACCCTATTAGGATCAATCCTAATCCCTTCTTCTGAAATAATATGCCCAAGTAACTTACCAGAAGTCAAAGCAAAAATGCTCTTAGTTGGATTTAAGGAAATACCAAACTTTCTACATTTTAGCAAAATCTTTTCTAGGTGTTTTAAGTGATCCTCTTCCCTCTTTGAAAAGACTGTAATATCATCAAGGTATACTACCACTGACTTGTCTTTCTCTTCAGCAAAAGCAATGTCCATGGCCCTCTGGAAGGTCGCCCCTGCATTCATGAGGCCAAAAGGCATCTTGGCATACATAAACGTGCCCCATGGTGTTGTAAAGGCTGTTTTCTCCTGATCATCCGGATGAACAAGGATCTAATTGTATCCTGAGAAACCATCTAACATTGACATCCTTTTAGAACAAACAATATTCTGTAGAATAAAATCCATTTTAGGGAGAGGATAATTATCCTTTAATGAAGCCTTGTTCAAATTTCTAAAATCTATGCAGATTCTTATCTCTCCATTCTTTTTCCTTACTAGTACCAGGTTGGCAAGCCAGTTTGAAAACCTAATGGGAACAATAATCTTTGCATCAAAAAGTTTCTTTACCTCTTTCTCAATAAGTGGCATAAGAAGAGGATTGATTCTCCTTAGCTTTTGCTTGAAAGGCTTTTCATTCTCCTTGATTGGAATGGTATGCTGAATTATTGAAGGATCATACTATTTTAGATCAGCATAGCTCCATGCGAAGACATCAGTAAATTTTTTCATCAACTCAATATATTTAACCTTAAGATCAGCTGATAAAAATTTTGAAATTTTGACTAATTTAGGCGCTACGGAATCACCTAAATTACAACTCTCAACCTCTTCTTCATTTGCTTGCAACTTTGGTGCTTTAAAAACATCATTCTGATCAAAAAGTTTCTCAAGTGGGATAAGTCCTTTAGGAATCAAATTATTTTGCAGCTGTAACACCTCAGACCTTTCTTTTGTTTCAACTAGCATATTTTGCTGATCAATTTGACTGTTTTCAAATTCTCCTTTCAATTCTAGAAAGTTTTTTACCTGCTGATCATCTTCAAAGACCTGCCAATTAAGGATATTATCTGGGATGACTGGCCTATGACGAATTTTAACTTCATAGTTGTCAGAAGAATGTTTAGGAACAACAAACAGGCTAGCTGCCACAGCAAGGGAATCTGCCATAGAATTCTGATCTCTGGTTTTTACATTGAGAGTATATGACTGAAACTTTTCTAAGAGATCCAACACCAAGTTCCTATAAGCTCTCATTCTTGCATCTTTTGTTTGATAAACACCTTGAACTTGTTTTATGACTAATTCAGAGTCTCCATAAATAACAATATTCTTGGCCTTAAATTCTATCAAAGCTTCTAAGCCTAAAACCAGAGACTCATACTCGGCCATATTATTTGTGCAATCAAAATTAAGCTTATATGATAAGAACTTACTTTCCTCAGCTGGACTCAAGATCCAAATCTCATCTCCAGCACCTTCTTTCCCTGCTGCTCCATCAAAGTACAAGGACTAGCAACCAGAGTCATCTTCTTCATTACTTTGTTGCAATTCTTCATACTGATTTTCTGTCCTTTCTTCCTGAGGTTCTTTTCCCACTGATTCATTAAACAGAATAGCTGATCCAAGGCCTGTGTCACAAGAATAAATGGGAAAGTTCTGTGGTTTGTCTTTGCTACTCACCATATATTCCATTCTTGTTTCACGGTATAACCTTCTTTGCTCCCCAAAAACTGGTATAGTGGCATAAGTCAAATCCATTTGCATGGTACCTTTGATCTTTGCTGCCCATGACCTTGAAAGCAATATCCCAAATTTAGGTGGAACATCTGCAACAACCACATCCATGACAGTTGTTTT
>APFE030452580.1:1651-16663 GCA_000404065.3 Pinus taeda | reverse complement strand
TTAAATTATATTTTTTAATATTTTCTTTTTGATATGAGATATTTAATGCTAAGTTATAATTATCCAGGAATACTCTTTTGTATTATTGTGGTTGTTCGAGAATTTAATCTTATGCCATTACAGATGAAGAAAGAAAAAGAAAAAATGATTAACATGATATTTCCATAAAAGCATACTCATAAACATGACACCTCCATAGAATCATGAACCTTGTTAACATAACAGCTCGGTACTGATTGTGCTTCTCTATTTACTTTAGATTTGCTGTAAGATTGACTTAGTATTTCATCTGTCACATGGAGTTGATCACGGGCAATGATGTTCATTTCCACGACGTTGCGTCTCATGAGAAAAAATTTATGAACACACAACCTCCAACATCAGAGATGTAGGAATCTCTTTAATCACATCTATTTTATCACACATTTTGTTTTATGGTGAATAAAAGAAACTCAATCTGTTCTAGATTATTTTACAGCTTTTAAAATAAATATATGGACATGGTTGCCCTATTTACATTTAGGCGACAAGAGAATACAATGGAATTTGTTGTGTAATGGTCTAGGTATATATAACAGTATAGATTTATCTTAAATACAGATTTAATATGACTAGAGAGGGATCTAATTTTTCTTTTTTTAGGGTAAATTTTTTATTAGCTGACATTATTTAAATATATTGTATAATTCTTATTATTTTTTTAGATTTTTCATAATTTTTATTTTGGCCAACATGAGAAAAATTTCAATTCAATTTTGATGACGGATGGACAATGTTACACATCACACTAGGTTATATAATGAGCAGCCTTACACATCATACTCAGCGATAGAATGAGAGGCATCATATTGGGCTATAAAATAAGCCTCTAAGCTCAATAAGCTTTGTTAATTAGGTAATGTTGTATTAAATATATTAATTATGAGAATGCATTACATACACAAAATTATATAGACTTGGTTTCCTATGCACATTTAAGTAAATGGAATTTGTTTTTAAAAGGGGGGGGGGTGTGTTTGGGTAGTCCCCTGAAGAAGCTTTTTATATTAGGCCCATTTGTACAAATTTACATATATACAAATGTTATCTGTCACATCAATCATATTTCACCGATATATAACTGCACAATGATAGCCGTGCAGTGCCACAATGATGAGATTCAATCACAGGTGGGTTGCGAGAAAGCCGACAACCCCCACCGCGTGACCTGTGCACTCAGGTGCATAAATCTATGCATGAGAAAAAGTGACTTCATGTTGAAGATATACATAGTCCTGCTTAAGATTGGACCACAAGACTTGTGTGACCAAACTTTCCCACCTAACCATTAGACCACATCCATGGGACTAAATGGAATTTGTTTATGTTCAAAGTTATGGGCATATATAAAATTATGTACATTTTTAGGTTTTTTTTTTTACAACATTATATTAATTATGGGAATGCATTACATAAAAAAAATACATATTATTTCTATTAATTATTTTACTAGTTCTTAAATAAGGGAACCAAACTAATGGAATAAGAATAATGTCTTAGCCAATACATATTATTTGTATTCGAAAGTAAATCAGACTAGGTAATAGCTTATATCTGTTTATTTTTTCATTAACCATGACTTACAATCCTATCAAAAGTGGAAACCTTGTTACTCATATACTAAAAGGAAGAAATAAATCAACTACATAATCATTTGTTTCGAGGGAGAATCCACCTAGATTGTGTTTGGAGGGTCCTCTCCTTATAAATAAGTGAACTCTAGACTAGTGATATTTATAATTAAGAAGGAGATGATATCAATGAGCCATTTAGTGAGATTTTTATGTTAATTAGGCAACATTATATCAAATATATTAATTATGGTAATGCATGACATCATGGGGGCTTCACTCAAGGAACCTCTAAGATATTGTGTGCGTTCATGGCATACTAAATAATACCCGTAATTTTACTACATATTGGAAAATACCTCTAAAAATTACATTATTTAACCCCCAAACAATATGAACCCAATACACCTTTCCAATTAAAAAAATCCGCTACTTTCACTAGATATTGTAGCTATCCATTTTTCATTAACATTTTTATACACGTCAATATTAAAACCCTTTACACCCTATATATCCCCCAATATATTATGTCATTTTTTCATCAATATATATCCCCTACTATGAACCCACATGGTATGGTATTTCTCCCTCAGTGAAGTCCCGTTCATCATATACACAAAATTTTATGGGTTTGTTTTCCTATGCAGATTAAGTTAATGGAATTTATTTATGTGCAATGTTATGGATGTATATAAAATCATGTATTTTTTTTTTTTTACTTGCAACATTATATTAATCATGGGAATGCACCGCATACAAAAAAAAGTTATTTCTACTTGTTTTCAACTAAGGGAACAAAACTAGTAGATTAAGAATAATGTCTAGATAATAGAGGCTATATATTCCTATTTTCCTATCAACCGTGACTTCAAATTTCCTATCAAAGGTGGCAACCTTGCTTCTCATATAGAAAAAAGAGAAAAAATAAAGAACTACATAATCATTTGTTTTGAGGGAGAATCCGCCTAGATTATCTCTCGATGGTCCTCTCCTTCCTCTAAAGTAGTGAAGTCTAGATCAATGATATTTTTAGTTAAGCAGGAGATTTTATCATTGAGCTTGTTTGCTTGTCTCTGCAATTCATTTATGCATAATGATGTATCTTGATGGGTATCATATATCTCCATCTATACCTTTCACATAGCTATTTTAATTTCCTGATAAATGTTTATGGTCTCCATAGAGTTGGTAATTTAAATGGTGGTGTTGCTTGACCCAACCTCCCACCTTAGCTTTTGCATTAATGTCTATGACAAACCCATGTCCCTGTCACGATTCATCCTCATGTTTAATCCTCGGAATCCTGAGTTACCAATTGAATTGTATGTGGGACTAAGGGGGCATATATTATCATAGATGTTTTACACCATCTTAAGCCCTATAACTGGAGTGGAAAATCTTTCCCTTCTAGTATTCACACTACAAGGTCTTTCATTATAGGAGGTGACAATATTTCTAAATGCGATAAATTAATAGTCGAGAAGTGACTACTTTTGAGGTTAAAATGCTACTCTGAAAGGATATACCCACACTACAAAGGTATTGAAGGACATAAGAGGGTTGAGCAAAAACTATGATAATAAAGTAGATGGTTTTTCTAAGAGAGGATAAAAATATACTTCCAACACACTTAGAGAAGGAGAAAGATAAAATAGACTACACTTCCTAAAATAGAAAGCTAAAAAACATTGGACTATGATAGAAGAAGGTAATTCTATGGACAATCACATATACCAAGAAAGCTAAAGAGCCTACATAAACTAGAGATAGTAAAACTAAAGAACAAATCAATAAAACGAGGGGAAAATATTGAAATTAACTTAGGGTTTTGGAGAAATAGATTGAGATCCTCAAAGCATGTAGTTTGAATGATTTTCCAAGCCAAATTGATGTTGGAACTACTAATATCTAGTTGGTAGAGCCAACAAAATTTCCTAAGGTTAACAATTAAACAACAAACGAAGAAAACCATAGAGAAGGAAATATATATCCCACACCTTCTTAATTTATCAGATAGACATTCATGTCTCCAATTATCCATAATGTAAAATTATTAAGGCCAAATATCTAGTCTCTCCCGCATGCCTTTTCCATACTAATCCTATGATCCACCATTAGAATGAAGTAGTCTCATTGAACTTGTCTCTATACTTTGAATGAATTTTCCACACCACATTAAACCTTCCCCATTAGGTAATGAAACCTCCTGCTCTCCTATGCCAATTTTTTGCTAGATGGGGTTTGTCTTCGGATCCCCTTACCCACATTTTGTTTCATGTCTTCATTTGTTCATTACCTACCATCATTACAATCCACAAGGAAAAGGTCATGCATTTCAATGTTGATGCAATGTTTTTTGAGAGGTTATTTAGATATGCTATCCCATTGGTAGTCTAGGGTTTGATTCATATACTTTTATCTACCATAGGTTAATGTATTATAATTTTTATGTGTACATATGACATGAGATAATATTACTAATCGGAGCTCCAAAAGCTTCACTTTTATTATTTGCAATCCTTCTCCCAACCTCCAACTTATTGAGATTTTATTAGTTTGGGATCCATTTTGAAGTGTCATTGCAATATTTGTTATCATTGGTGAGTCACCCATTATGATTAGGTTGTTATAGTTTTAATTAATGTCTATCTATAGTCCATCTTCCATGGCACATAAATCAGTGGCATTGTTACTACCGTATCATACTCCTCCAACAGACATATGGAAGATTGAATCTTTATGGCATCTAAATGGTCCTCTAAAATTGTTTGGCCCCTATTTTCGCTTTGATTCTACGTCAAAGTTTAAATTAATAAAACCTTCAGGAGGAGAATTCCATTCAAAAATGTTGTAGCAAGGAGATGGGAAGGAAGGGATGATTTCTATTTTATCAGAAAGGAAAATGCCAAGAGGAAAAATAATGGAAGAATCTTTCCTATTACAATACATTCTTCAAATTTTTGTTGGTTTGATGATATGAATGATTTAATATTTCTTTTTCCTTTTTCAAAATTGGTCAGGATTATTAGCCTCTTCCATGAAATTACTTATATCTCTTTCTTTCTATAAAACCCATAGAATTAATCCCAAAGTTTATTATGAAGCTTTTTTCACTATGGGCAATGTGTTGGCTAAGTCCATCCCTCTATAAATGATGAAGGAAATACTATGATTTTCTTTATATGATTGACCATATATTATTTTGGCTTCTTGCCATAGGAAAAAAATGCACTCACTAAAGAGATGCTTGATGGAATACACAATGTTCATACACAAAGGACAAAATCATGGACCTTAGAATATCTATTTTTGAAGGTAATCCCAAATTAAACTCTTTAGTTGAATTATAAGGCATACAAAGAAAGTGATTAATGGAACCTCCACAATTTTTTCTAGATTTATTCTTTATGAGGAGCATTGGCATTAATTGAGATATTGTGTGCTTATTTAAAGTTGAAAATGTCAATTTATTTATAACCCAATATAAGCTTATCCTTTCCTTGTTGGATTTTTACTTTCCTTTTTCTTAAGTTATGCCACAATGGCTTCCAATTATGATCTTCCTCTTCCTATCTCTAATTGTATTTAATCATTCATATTTCCCCTTTTTTTTACTGTAGGGATGCTTCGAAATATTGTGCCACAATATTCTTCCCTCATTATTCCATTATAAGTTGTATTACTTGAATGTTTTAAGGATGTTTTAATTTGGGAAGTTGGTTGCAATATTTTTCGAAGAAAAATGCCTAGTTACCTTATTTAGTTTACTAGAAGCTATGATTATGATAGGCTTAATTCCAAATATGAAATCCTTTGGAAAATTAATTTGATCTGAATAATTTGTGCTCACGTACATTTGGGGCATGTTTTGATTTCCACACAAAAGACCATAATTTTGAAGTTTAATGGATCCATCTCCACTATGTTTTAGTTTCTAAAATATTACTTGTTGCTTTAGGCTCTTGGAGTCGCAATCCTACAAAAGGTTCAGGGTGGAATGTTTTCTCTCATGCTACCAAATCCCATTTTCAATAATATTTTATCCTCTCGAAAGAAGCACTATTTTTTCTAATAATATCTTAGGAGCTACAAGTGATGAAAATGAATAATGAGGCATGGATTGGAATATAGATTTCAAAAATATTAGGAATACAACAATATGTATGGATTTTAAAATCCAGGTAGCTAATTGTTTCTTGATTTTGTTGTGTAAACTCTCCTAGACAATATGCATAAGGATATTTTCTATAGAGGGATCCCAAATATTTGGATTGAAGGAAACTTCTTTGAAACCTAAGGAGTTTAGTGATGTGGGTTTGAATAGTATAGAGTCTTGAATAACAATATCTGATTTCTTTTAATATTTATTACCATTTGAGAGGTTGCCTAGAATTCCTATAAAATCATTTTGAAGAGAGATATTCTGGAATTGTAGGTATTCCCATGCAGAGGGTGTCATTACAAAATTGTTGGCGGGAATAGGTTGGAATGGAATTGGAGAAAGGTAATACTTTTACTCTATTGTAGTTTATTGTAGTGATAGTCCTTCCTAAACACTTGACCATTAAGAAGAAAAGGAAGGGAGATAAAGCGTGCCCTTGTCTGATTCCTTCTATAGGGGAGAAGGGTTATGATGTCAATCCATTGATTAAAATTGAGAAGAAATATTTGGACATTAGGCTATGACATAAGGAATGTAGTTTTCCACAAAGCCAAATGCAATGAGCATATGAAACATTTATTTCCAACTCTACTGAAATCTTTTGATAGGCCTAGTTTGATGAAAATTCTAGCCCTTTTGGAGATTTTGAAGGATTAGTTTGTCTAATGGGAAGGGAGAATATAGGATTTGATGGACCTATACATTTCCGTCTTGTTTAAGGGTGATGAGTGTAAGAAGAAAAGGTTTAAGTATATGAGTTATAACTTTTTATAGTATCCTATATATGACCTTAAAAACCTATATATGTTAGAAAGAGGAAGGATTATTAGCTTTTTTCATTTTGGTAATGAGGGATAAAAGATAGCATGTTGTTAAGAGGAGATTGAAGTCCATATTTTGGAACTTTCCAGTAGTTGAAACACTAAATTTCCTATTAGAGGCCAAAAATCTTGAAAAAGGTAAATAGTAAATCCATTTAGTCCCACGGACTTAACTTTAGGTATTTCCATTATTTCCTTCTCTATGATTAACTTAGAGGTCTCCTACAAAATGGAATTTCTCTATTCAGTAATAAATAGAGAGGTATTATTTCTTGTTATTTTCTTTATGGCCATTCTTCTATCTCCCCATGGTTCTAAGAGAATATTCATAAAGTAATACACCAACTTCTCTTCCATGTCTTTATCCTCCTACTTGCAATAAATGAATGCATTGTACCTTTCTTTTATGTTGATGTTGAAACCTTGATTTATGGAATAATGTCAAGGTCTTATTGATAGTGATGGACCTACCACCATTTAAAGGGGTCTCCCCCATATGCAATCCCAATTAGACCTCACACCATTTGGTATAGAAGCCCAATCTGGAATATCGCCCATATTCCATCTACTTAAAGATCTTCCCTGGGTTTATCTATAACAAGAGAGAGAATCACATAGTGCCTTTGAAAAGAAAGCAAGTGTGCCTAGTGAATGCTTAGTTGCAGGTGCATTAACATTCTTCTACTGCAAAGGGGAGAGAAAGAGAGCCTAGAAAATAGAGGTAATAATACCATCCTAATAAAGAGACATATAAATATGAATGTTTCCTCTAAATCTAGTGGAATAGTCCACTAATATGTGACAATCATTGCAAACATTAAAACACGGTATCAATGAGATAAGCACTAAAATAACTGAAATATTTCAACTACCTTAGTACTGGTGAAAGAAAACATGAATCATAAACATGCACAAAATAGTCTTACAAACATTCATAATTCATGTATGAAAATGTGTTGGGCATTAAGCTTCAAATATTGAGTAAAAGTCCCAAGATGCATGAATACAACAAACATCACTTACTCCAATAGTGGAGCGTTGGAGCCACTACCTACTCCCCAAAAGTACTAACTTGCCTCTTTGATGCCTTTTGGTAGAGGCCAAGATTTAAATACCTTTAAATGAGAAATGAAGAGTTATTTATAACTTGAGGAGTGACCATTCATATCCTCGTGACTCTTGAATTTCTAACTTCTAGTGAACTTTGGACTTCTATGAACTTTGGAGTTCCAAATGAATTTTTAAATTACATAAGTCTTTTGGTATTACCTGTCCTTTAGACTTCCATGAATCTTGAGTTCACACATGACCCTTGGACTTTTAATTTTTTTTCCTTTAAAATGATTCCAATAATACATTTCAACTTCTAGATCACCATATGATGAAACTAAACACATCACTATCTTGGAAGACTGGGACTGACAATGATTGATGAAATGGACCTCTTTCAATGGTGACATGGGTGCCAATGTATATGTTCTTTGTTCATCTCCTAATCATAGTGATTCCACCCTCCAAACAATCTTCATGATTGGAGTCTTTAGGGTGCTTCAATCACCAAGTTTCAGGTGTGTTCCTATTTCTTTTTGTGCTTACTTTGTTTATCATATTTTCTTGATATTCCTCGTGTGTGCTTCCCATGAGGTCCCTGGAATATTTGTTTCTGCAATCAATCATGATGAGAAACTATTAGTCTGAAAATATCCTACTCCACCATGTTTTATGTATATTTCTTGTTCATTCCTTTTTGTGTGATTACAATAGTCAAAGGAGATTCAGGGTGCAATAGCGCACTGTCAAAGGCTGAAGGACTGAGAAGGAGGAGAATCGAGGATTCGATATGTTCTCATGAACTCAATGGAAGAAAGAATTCAAGGAAGGGTGTGTGTCTCAAATCCGAAGGATGAAGAGGAAAGCTTCTTGTTTATGAAGTGAACTATGTGCTCAAGGGAGAGAGTGAGGGCACATGGTGCACTCTCGAAGGATGAAGGCTAAGGCTTTATTCCTTGAGGGTGTGATGATGCACTCAGGAAATTCAAGAGGGTGCATGGCGCATAGGGAAGGCTAAAGGATCAAGCTTTGGGTCTTCAAGGTCTGCTAGTGAGCTCAAGGAAGGTGTAGTTATTCAAGTCGAAGGAGTGCACTTAAGGAAGACTTAGTCATTTTGGAGGGCACAATTTAGAACAAGGAAAGGGATTCGTGCTTTTCGAGTTCACTCAGCTCTCAAGGAGGGTGTAGGGCACACTTATAAATGGTAAAGGGTCTCCTGTCAAGGCTTTGGAGTGTGCTCATTCACTCTTGGCCTTCATGGGCTCATTTCGCAACCAAAATTTGCCTGAGTCTGGATTATCAGACAAGGGGTGAGAAAGATGAGTTATAGACATAAAACCATGTGTGACACATGCTAACACATCAAGAAAAATTAGAAAGTCTTTATCAACAATGAATATACATCAAAACGCCACTTTATGCACATTCCCCAAGTAAAAAAAATGAAGTGTGTGTGACTATGACTTGAAAGTGTTGTTTTACAACAACAAAGGTGTTATGACCATGAAATGAATATAGAGATGTTCTAATCAATGTGATGACACTTTTAAAGAAAATTCAAGAACACTTGAGACATATGAAACAACACAAAATGACACTTGATGAATAAGGCAATACTTGATATGACAATGAAGTGGGCTCCAAAATATGAATTTAGTGAAAATTTCCATGCTTTTTCTAAAGAAAAGATTCATTAATTTCAATTTTTTTCTAAAATGTTTTGACCAAATTTGATAGTATAAAACTATTTTACCTTAAAAATCGCTAAAATTTTATATTGAGAATATATAAAATTATTATAAATTTGAATATTTTTATAGAAATACCACCAAACATTTTATAGATGACATATCATGGACTAGTGATATTCAATAACGTTTCTAAACGTTAAGATAAATTTCCATCCTTAAATTTTTCCCTGCTAATGGGTTCCCTCAAGGTTCTCATATTAGAGAAATTGAATTTTCCATATAGATTGACCTCAACCTATGACAATTTCCCAAACAAAGGACAATAAACAGAAGGCCAACTGTTGCAGTTCTCACACATTTCATTGTTTTCACTACAAAGTCTTTGGGCCATGAAATTTACACACATTTCTTATTATGTACAATGACCAACAATAAGACATGACATGACATGACTACATAACTAACTCTGAAAAAAGGAAAAGAAAGCCTAAAACAATATGTATAGGAAGTGCAACTCGTAGCTGCTACTGAAAGTAATACTCAAGGTCTCGACCATTTACAGGAACGGGGTCAATCCTCCCGTACAAAAATTTTAGCTGAAGGCATTGTGGTTGAGTCTCTGTTTGATTATAAATGGTCCAATCTACAATGGCTAGAACATAGTGTGTTTATCTTTGTCTTCATGTGGGTTATCGCATTCCATAGATAGGTCACCCACATCAAAGGTCTTTTCCCCTACATATTTTCTATTAAACCAATGCTCTACATAGCTTTGATGTATTGCAAATTCATCTTTGGATTTTAGCCTCTCTTCCTTGAGTTTGAGTAAAGTGTCTATCCTGATCTGAACTAGTAAGCAAGGTTTTCCTTGTGACTCTTTTGAGAGATGGAAGGTTGGGAGATATAGGTTTGGGGGTAAGATAACTTCTTTACCATACACTCTAAAATATGATGAGGTTTTGAGGGAAGGATTTGGAGTTACACAGTTGGACAAAGGTGCATTAGTCCATGAAGTATACGAGTTCTTCTATTCAGAGAAAATGGTCTTCCTAATTATGTGAATAAGATTTTTACTTATTGATTCAGCAATACCATTTCCCTGCGGAAAATAATTAGATGCATGTTTTAAAATAATCCTATTATTTAATGAAAATTCATGAAGTCTTAACGATGAAAGTATGTTTCATTATAAAAAACAAGCGACATAGGAATGCCAAACCTGGTTATGATGTTCTGTTACAAGAAATGAATGACTTCCTCATCATTTACTTGTCTGAGAGGAACTACCTCTAACCACTATGTGAAGTAATCTATAACTGTGAGGATATATCAGTGTTGCTTTGACAAGTGTGGGAAAATGTCTCTGATAACATGAAGGCCCCACTATTGGAATGGTTCTTCGACTGCTACTCAAAGTAGTGGAGAAGCTGACCTTTGATCATGATCAAAACATCTTTGACAAGAACGGCACTTGTGGACATAGGAGAGTGCATATTTAAAAAGAGCGGGCCAATAATAATAGACCCTCATAACTTTATGTGTTGCATCAACCTTCCATTCCATCGTGTAAATCCTTAAGAACCTTTCTTGTATCTTGTGGCTTAAGTCATCTTAGTAGGACTCCATTATGGTGCTTTTGAAAAAGCACTCCATGGAAGAATTGATATGATAAAGCCTTCAAACAAATTTCCCCTTTTTGTTTGTTCGATAAGTGCAAGGGAAAGGTTCCATGCTCCAAAAATTTCCATAAGTCTGCGTACTAGGGCACTGTAAACATTAACTGAAGAACATGATCAACATTTTACATTTCTATCTCCTGCTCCTGTCCTGGAAGATTTTATTCGAGATCATCCTTAGCTTTAGATGCTATTCTGCATAGGCCATGACCCTTTATGGTATGAACTGGTTTGAATTACAGGTCATATTCTTGAAGACAACTTATCTAGTTAGCCTTTTTCTCACCCATCTCTTGTTGTACAAGTAGTCTTCTAATTGTTGGATGAGGTACAAACACAATTGTATGAGATTTGAGTAGATAGGGCCAAAAATAATTAATTGCCTTATATATTGCATATGCTTGTTTATCTATGGTAGGGTAGTTTAATTATGGTCCTTGTAAACTAGCACTCATAAAAGAAATAGGCCATTCATTTCCTTCACTGTCCTTTTGAGTAAACAAAACTATAATGGATGAATCTAAAGTAAGTGTATAGAAAAGGAAATATTTACCATAATCTAGACTGAATAACGTGGGTGCATCAACTATGGCCTACTTAATATGCATAAAAGCCTTTTTCTCCCATTTGTCCCATCTATACATTGCATCTTTCTTAATCATCTCCAATATTGGATTGACTATTTGTGTGTAATCAAAGATGAATTTTCTAAGGAAATTAATTTTCTCTGGAAAGACTGCATAGATTTCTGATTCACTGGAAATGACATCTATGCGATGTCCTTGATCCTCTCAAGATCAATATTGGTACTGCTCTTGTCTATGATGTGCTAGAGTAGAATCCTTTCGGACACACCAAAAACGCTTTTCTTAGGATTAAGGGAAATCCCATACTTCTCACGCCGCTCAAATATTTGTTTTAGATGATGTACATAATCTAACCTTTTCTTTGAAAACACAATAAAATCATCTAAATAAACAACAATTATTTGACCTATAAGTCCATGAAAGGAGATTTCCATCTCTCTTTAAAAATTTGTATCGACGTTTATTATTCCAAATGGTATTATTTTCAAAGTGAATGTTCCTCATTTGGTCCAGAATGTAGTTTCCAATCTATCTGGTTCTGCTACTAGCACTTGAGTATAGCTTGAAAATCCATCTAGTAGTGAAAACATTTCAAACCTAGATGATATTTGGAGTATCTGCTCCATGGGTGGCACTAGATAGTTATCTTTGTTAGAAGACCAAATCAGGTTCCATAAATAAACACATAGATGTATTTTGCCACACTTCTTTCTAATCAAGAATAAGTTGGAAACCCACGTGGAATATCTAACTTTGAAGATAATCCTGTCATCCAACAATTTTCTTAATTCTTTCTGGATGAGGGGTTCCATTGTTGAATGGAATTTTCATGGTTTCTCCTAGAATGGTTTCACCCCTTATTTTATAGGAATTACGTGTTGGATGATACGAGTATCATAAGTCTTCAATTCATCATATGTCCATGTGAACACATCTCTATATTGCATAAATAGGTGAACAAATGCTTGTTGTTCCTGTAGGGAACAACATGGTACCGAGGTTAACATATTTCGAATCTTGTGGGGTTCCAAGGTTGACTTGATTAGACGCGATATTTGAACTCTGTCTTTGTATTAGTTTGTCCTCTGAATTGGTTTTGTAGGTTATATAAATTATCTAGGGACACCAAATCTTTTGGCATAGTGTTTCCTTTCGATGCTTGATATGCTTCTTGCAGAGCCTTCTCTTGCTCATCCTCCTTTATGATGACATCTTTGAATATGTTAAAATTCACCATAAAGTGTAGTATTTGTTGATAGTCGTTGAAAACATGTAAATTAGTAACATTTTTGGGTACACATGTTTTATATAAAATTTCAATAGAGAAACCATTTTTCAATGACAACATCCTAGCAGTAGCATTTTCTAATGCATCTGCTACTGCATTTCTAACTCTTGGAACATAAAAAATATTGAAATATTTAAAATGTTTTGTCAAATGCCATACCTCCTGTTAGCGCTTGGAATTCACCTAGGTTGAGATAGACAAACTCTCAAGGCTACATCAAACCATTTCACCTCGTAGCTAGCCCTATGAGGTATGAGAAGGCTCTCTCGGGTCAGATTTCGTTAGATCTTTCAATATGATAAGCTGACCAATTAGGAATAAAGATTTTAGGCTAGTAAATTGAGAAAGAGGGTTGATTTAAAAATTTTTGGTTTTTTGGTGGCAATTGGAGGGAGTGCAATTCAGGGTGCGGGGATTGAGCACAGTTTTTGCAGGGGGATCTTTGGGGCAAGGTAGGAGTGAGTGCTGATGCCTTAATCTGAGATGGATGATCATGGATGATAGAGAAGGAGCTAAAGAGGGCAAACAAACATTTGAATCCTCTCTGGATAGCAGAAAACATAAATTTTGAACAAACTAAAAAGCTGAGCATGTCAAAGCATGTATTCAAACTTTACCACTTCATTTGTCCAAATAGAAGCAAAAGAGAGATGTGGAATACATAAACAAACTTATAAGAACATGTAGAGAACACACCATCAACACAACAATCCACAAGAATCCACAAGGATGTCTGCAAAACCCTGGCCTTCTTCCTCTTTGAATTGCAAAGATAGATGTACAATATACAATAAAGCTTTCTCCCACAAGAGTCCAACCTTCCAACCTCTCAAAATGACTAAGAAAACACATAATATAGGAAAGCTAACCTCTTCCCTTGCCTCTAGGGGTCGATATCATCCTTCTAGGAGCAGTTTGAACTAATTCCAAACTAAGCACTAGATAATAGGCAGTCCAACAACTTGCCTCTATTACTTAGCTAACTGATTCATGCATTAATTATTCACTTTTTACATCAAGGAAGCTTCTAGAAGAGTAAAGAGAGGTAAAATCTATCAAGGTGCCATGAAAATATTACATTTATCCATCATCTACAAGTAAAAATAATCAACCATAGTCAAAACAGTGTTTTTTTGACCAAAAAAGTCAATTCTGGCAAAGTTTGCTCTCATGTCCGCACCCCCTGTCTCTCGTGTCCGCGCACCTTTGCAGCAACTTTTGAGTGGGTTCCGCTGGTCCAAATCAAGTGCAAGATAGCTCATTGGAAAGCTTGGCCTGTGTACTTTCCATCCCAAGTGGAAGTTCTGTGAATTTGGAGTTGTTTTTCCCCCTCAAAAACCATTTCTCCCAAGGTCACTTTCTGCAACTCAAAAAGTGGGCAGGAAGTCATTTTTTTGATGTATTTTGAGCTTTTGGAGGCTCAAATCTCAAAATTAAACTTCTCCCGAGTATTGGTAATTTTTCTCTTGGCATGCCCTTTCCAAAAATGCCAAGTTTGCAAAATTCCGAGCAGTCCTTCAAAATGTCCGCGCGCGCGACGTGGACGCGACACGGGAAAAACCTGTAATTTTACCAAAAGTTGGCAAAATGCCCCAAAATTCTCAAAATTTTCAGATTTTGATACTAGATCAAGGCTGATCAGTACCATGATGAATGAAGGATGCTTCAGCCAAGATTGAGAGTGGATTTGTCCTTTTCTTCTTCTTCCAGGCCTCTGACAGCTTTCATTGGAGGATTTTGTTTCTAGCCTTACAAACATGCATTCTTGCCCAATAGTGTGTCTTCATGTTGCGTAGCAGCTCTTTGTCACGATTTGCCTTTTCCAATAATCTCTCCAAATGTGCATTTACACGAATAAGCATGGACTCCCGATCAGCACGCAATAGGTCACCCGGCCTCCTACGGTTCAAAGTTCGATCACTGCGGATCCTCCATAGCTCATCAAGCTCCTTTTCATCTTCTAATTGTTTGGTGAGATGTTCTAGATAAGTGTTGGTCCATTGAGCCATTTGGAGCTTCTGCTGTAACACGAGGTTCTCCTCCTCTTTCTACCTGATAATCTCATAAAGATTTGAAGGGGAAGAGCGGGCGTCATGATCAATGAAATCATCATGTGCCTCGTGAACT
>APFE030452576.1:61042-72549 GCA_000404065.3 Pinus taeda | reverse complement strand
TGAGGGAAGCTCTCTGGCTGTATGGTTTTACTAGGAACAACCAATAGGTGTCCCAAGTTAAAATTTTAATTCCTGTGATCAATCTCCCATTCTTTTCTAGCTCTTGGTAACATGATTGCTCCAGTGTCTTGGCTGATAATAATTTACCTGGTGTACATTGAGAGATCATGTTAGATAAATAAAGAGTATTGTTAATCAAGTCAATCAAATTGTTCGTAGATAATTTGCATCTAGAAATCGCTCTCTCTGCTTTCATCAATTAGGACTGCCACTCGATGAATAGAATTTCTTTATGGGATTCTAATATTTTAGGCAAGTTCGCTGCCTGTCCCTCATTAGTGTCCTGCCAAGTAAGAAAATCCGTTAAAGTCTCATCGGCTTGCTCTAAGTCTTGCCTGGCATCAACTGATTTATCTATTATAGATGTTGTTATGTACAGAGGTTCAACTTGGGAAATTTTATGACACAACAATCTTATTTGTGTTATTAGTGCCTTATTAATTTGTATTGCCTCTGCTCTGAAATCGGCGGGCTGGGGAAGACTCTTGAACTTCTCTACTTGAGCTGATAATTGAGCAATTTGCTCATCTTTTGTTTTTACCATTTGTTCATTCATTACCTTCAATTTTTCTAATGCCTTCGATAATTCTTTCTGCCTCTAAATCGCTCCTGAATCTGCCCTTTGTTTCTCTTCATGAAACTGTTTGTTCAATTGGTTATTTAACTGTTGCTGCATGGACAGTTGCTGTTGTAGTTGTTCTGATTTCTATTGTGCCTCCGATAGTTGTGCTTGTAGTGAAGCAATCGCCTGATCCTTTTCTTTCAACAATTTGCTCACCTTCAATGCCTTATCCATGGTGGCTGCCGAATAGGCACTAGCATATTGGGACAACTTTTTCAGGTCATCGGAGGGGTCAAATTCTTCCTTCCACACTACATTGGCTATTACTCTTTGTTCAGGGAACAGGGAAGGTTGATCAATCCTTCTCCTTTTCCGTTGTCGCTTTATTACAACCCTGTGTTTTGGGCTATAGAAGACATCCAATGGAGGAATATCCTCCACCTGCAAAATGATTTGATCCGAAGGATCCTTAGGAATTATTTCTAATTCGGTAGTCAGGGGTAGACCGCTGGTTCCTTTGCTTGGAACCTCTTTTGATGTTGTATCCTGTGTATCGGCTGCTTTGGATGTATCGGCATCCCTTGAGCTCTCAAGATTGATTATAATTGAATCAAATTGTTGCCATTCATGGAGCAATCTTGGGTCAATCTGAGTGTCAACATTCACCTCCTTGTTGCTCTGCTCCTACTGCCTTTTCTGTTCCTCCTCACGTATTCTCTCCTGTTCTTTCTTTTGTGCTTCCTCTCTGTCTTTCCTCTGTGTTTCTTCTTGTTCTTTCCTCTTTGATTCTTCCTCTTCTAACCTCTGAAGTTCCTCCTACTCTCTTCTTTGTACTTGTTCGAAAATTTCTGATGTAGCAGGAGGTTCGTTGGTAAGTTGTTGTTCAGGCTCGCTTGATTGTGTCATCGGGGCAGTGGCTAACAAATCTGGAGGCAGAGTTTGCAACCTCTTCTCTCTAAGTTTGTTAAATTCAACTAACCCGTCGTCATGGTATCTCATTTTAGCTATCGCTTGCACCTGAAATATCGACTCGTCCGAGGAGAACAGGTCATCAAACTCATCTTCCTTATGTTCAAATTTAGTGAGTTTGGCCTGGTCTAGAACATTATAGACGACTTTTTTTGGATCAAAGCGTCTGTTAGGCAGAGTGGCGAGATTTAGTATATTAATATTTTCTGCCTCTTTCTCTGCATGTTTATAATCATGCAGATTATAGACGCCACACCTTAGAGGAAAAGGAGGCCAGACTTGCTTCTTTGAATTTCTAAGAGTCTTTGTAGCCGATGCGGATGTAAGCTGATATGTTATCTCTCGAGCTAATAGTTTGTTTAGTATATATAAGGGGAGGATATGAGGCCTGGCCTGACTGCCGAAAACTCTTACATAAGTGAATTTTTCTTCTCCGAACCAGGTTCCTTGGCTTCAACCAGGTTGTAAATGCTCTGCCAAGTAGTATTACCGAGACCAAGATATGTGGTATCTGAGATTAATCCTTTTTTGCTTGGTCCTGGATCGGCAGCATGTTGTCCTGTTACCACCGAAGCTGAAGTTGTTCCAAATTTCTTAGATTTCTTCCCCATTTGCTCTGAATTTGCTACTGCAGAGAAGCTCTACACAAGAGATAAAATGAACGTAATGCAGAGAATAGATGGTGAAAGCCAAGTATGGAAGAATTATGCCAATCAATGAATAATGGAAGATTATCATAAGGCTCCCGCGGATACAATATCTGAAGGGATTTAGGCATAACTGCTCCATTAATTGGTCGTTTAAACCTTTTAATCATTTAAATGCTCATCATGCCCTTTATTTGCCGAATAGTATATTTAAGCATGGATTTGATTTTTTGGTGGTTGGGCGCAAGTGAATCACTATCAGGAAGAGAAAGGCTTTTAATAATAATTAATAAAATATGCCGAAGCCATATCAATCCTTTTTGAAAGTCGCACTTGGCTTTATCGTAATCGGTGATCGGAGGAAACCTTGAGGAGTTTTATTTAAGTTATTGTGGAATCCCCGATCGGGCGGTATCGCTTAACTCGCATCGGGAGCTTTAAGGAGAAGACGTTACGTTGTATTCATATCGCATTCCCCGATTGCCGATAGTGATATCACATCGGAGCAAGGAGAGGGGCCTTTTGTTATGATTGTTTATTTTCCTGATAGCCGATGGTTATTCGCGTTTGTCGCATCGAGGAGAATCAATGGGTCTTTTTTATGCATCTTTCGTTATTGTGATATGCGATCTTGCGATCGCTTTATCACAATAATAAAGAATTATTCATTTTTATTATAAGACCGATTATTTATTAACTCAAAAGGTTTTATAATGTTTTGTTTGTTTTCGGACCTTTAGAGGAATGATAAGTTAATACCAATTTAATCTAAAAGGGACCCATTTCATATTATAGTTTTCTAAAGTAAAATTTTATGAAATGGGGGGTTGTTGTATAGCACAACAATTGGCAATTCGCTGGGAGAAACAGTTATCTCTAAGAAATATTGGAATATTTGAACTTTCTTTATATAGACATCTTATCAAAAAGGATAATTCTAATATAACTAAGTATACATACGTTCTGAATATAATAAAAGCTTTTTTTGCTAATTTCTTCTCTTGTTAAAATTAAATACATTCTAAGTTTTAAATTGGCCTCTATTAGTTGA
Organism: Pinus taeda; assembly: GCA_000404065.3. NCBI lineage: Eukaryota > Viridiplantae > Streptophyta > Pinopsida > Pinales > Pinaceae > Pinus > Pinus taeda. The sequence goes on along the minus strand of APFE030452576.1, from coordinate 69,260 downwards.
TAATGATAAAACAAAACACCTTTCCAACTTAGCCTTTTTGATTGACTCCTTTTTCATAGGTAGAGCCTCTACTGCCAGCAAACGTTCATAGTTTCGACAGGGGTACCTTTTAACCATTTGATTGTCCATGATCCCTCCCATCTCAGAGTATGATTAAAAGAATGAATTCAAAATATGCCTTCATATTTTGTATTTCTTTTCTTTCCATTATTTTGTAAGATAAAAATCCATTGTCTTGGTTTGGTAGCCAGCTGTTTGACAATGCCATTCACTGGTTGTAATCTAATCGAACAAGCTGGCTCGTGATGAGACCCCTTGTCTTATGCTTATAAGCCATTACCCTGTTTTGGTATGCAGTGTTGGTAATGTCAGTTAGACTATTTCCCAATGATCATGGTAAGCAGGCTTGTGATAAGACCCCTTATCTTTATATTAGATATTTTAGAATTACACTCTGAGTAATCATAAACTTGGATGAATGGGATCGACAATTTTCTCCTTAAGAGAGAGTGGATGACAAGGTAAGAGTTGAAGATGCTTAATCAGTTTTTGTTTTGATATTGATAACCCTTTTGTGCCCAGATTGAAAACATTAAAATTATTTACAGTACTTCTAAATCTTGAGAAGATTTCACAAAAACAAAATGGGGTTTTCAGAATGTGAATATACCTAATTTCCTAGAAATTGTCCCTTTTGTTTAAGGCTTCTATTTTCAAAAGTAAAATACTAAAAGTACTTCTTTAGAGCAACTTTTCAATATAGAAAAGGCCAATAGAAGCTATTTTACAACTTTATTTCCTAATGGTCCTAAAAACTAAAAATCCTACTGAAATTAAAAGAGAAGGGGTTACCTCCTCAATTGAAGAATTTCTTTAAGATGAGGTCATTAACAGGAAGAGAGTCCCTCTTTCCTGATAGATCTTGTAATATGAATGTCGAATGGCATATCTTCTCGCTAATCTGAAATGGTCCAAGCCACATCTTTTGGAACTTGGTGTGTTTACCTTTATCCTCATGGGCTTTATCCCATTTCAGAACTAGAGCACCAACCTGCAACTGTTTAGAACTAGACGAAGCTGAATCAAATGATGACTTGATTATCTGTTGATGTTTAGCATGAGTAATTTTGGCCTTTTCTCTTTCCTCTTCTAATTTTAAAATTTGATCATATCTGAGTTGGATAGAAGAAGAGGGGCTTTCTTCAATAAACTGAACTAGGGCTAGAGAAGGAAGCACTAGATTGGTCGGTAGTACTGCTTCTTTCCCATATACAATATTGAATGGAGAAGTACCTATGGAGGCCTTCTACGTTATTCTATCAGCCCATAGTGCGAATATTAAAGATTTGTGCCATTTTTTATGATTTTGTTCAATAGTTCACTTAATGATTTTGAGTAGGTTTTTATTGGTATACTCTGCTAGAGCATTACCCTGGGGATAGTAATTTGCAGAATATTTCAATTTAAATCCTTTTTTAATAACGAACTCAAACATGGCATTTCCAGAGAAAGAATATGCATTATCAAAAACAAGAGCATTTGGGACACAAAACCTGGTAATGATGAATTGATCTATAAATTCTATAATTCCTTCAGAGTTTGTTGTCTTTAATGGAATTGCTTCAACCCACTTGGTAAAGTAATCAGTAGCAGTAAGGATATACTTATGTTGTTTGGAGGACTGTGGAGTTATTTCCCCAATGATATCTAATCCCCATTGTTCAAAAGGTTGATCAATGTTGATTGGTTGCAAAGGGAAAGCTGGTTTTGTTTGTCTTCCACTAGAGATTTGACAACTTCAACATTTCCTTACATATTCGTGAGTATATCTGAATAAGGTGGGCCAATAATATCCAGCATGAATGATTTTGTGAGCTGTTGTGTCAGCTCCAAAATGTCCTCCTGCTGGTCCATTGTGTAGCTCCTGCAAAACCTTTTGTGCTTCAGGTTTTTCCAGGCATCTTAATAAAACTGAATCATAATTTTGCCTAAAAAGTACATCATCAATGATTATGAAGTTTTTTTGCCTTTAATCTAATGGCCCGTTTGTTTTTATAAGAAAGATTAGGAGGTGCATATCCATTTTTCAAATAAAATATTAAATATGCATATTGAGATTCAGAATTGGTAATACTTATCTGGTTGATTTCTTCAATATGTTCTGTATCACCTGATTCTGAAATGTTGGATGCTCCTACTAATAACCTGCAAAAACCTTGGCCTCTAACAATCTTTGTTGGCTTGATTTCCAAGTCATACTCTTGAAATGTTGTAACCCAATTTTCCCTTTTCTCACCTAATTCACTTTGGATCAGTAATTGCCTTACTGCAGAAAAAGGAACTATAACTTTTGTATGGGATTTTAAAAGGAAGGGTCTGTAGTGTTTGATAGCTTTATACACAGCAAAGGCTTGTTTTTCAACTTCGGAGTAATTTAGTTCTGCACCCTGAAAAATTGAACTAAAAAATGAAATCGGTGCTTCCAAATTGTGATCATTAATCTAAGTGAGTACCACTGCATAAGATGAATCGGACGCGATAGTCTACAATATAAAATGATTAGAAAAATTAGGAGTGTTTAAAGTAGGGGCATTGATTATTGATTGTTTGATTAAATCAAATGCTTCCTTTTCCGCAGATCCCCATCTAAACACTAAATTTTTCTTAATCATGGTTTGTAATGGTAAAATGATGTGAGAAAAATCGAGAACAAATCTTTTGACAAAGTTGATATGACCTAAAAATGACTGCATGGATTTTTTGTTATGAGGAAATGGGATTTCAGAAATTTCTTTAATCTTGTCGGGATCAATATAAATACCATCTTTGGAAACGATAAAACCCAAGAGCTTTCCTTGATTTAGAGAAAAGAAGGATTTTTTAGGATTGAGTGAAATACCATACTTTCTACAGCGTTCAAAGATTTGATTCAAATAATGTAAATGGTTGGATCTCTTTTTAGAAAATACAGTAATGTCATCTAAATAGACGACTATTGTTTTGTTGATCAATCCTTTGAAGACTATATTCATTGCTCTTTGGAATGTAGCTCCTACGTTAATAAGTCCAAAAGGCATTTTCTAATAAGCACAAGTACCCCATTTTGTTCTAAAAGTAGTCTTGAGTTTGTCATTAGGGTGGACCAAAATTTGGTTGTATCCTGAAAAAACCATCTAAAAAGGACATTAGCTCAGAACCTGCTACTGAATGGAGTATCTGCTCCATGGTAGGTAATGGGAAATTATCATTTTGGCTCACCTTGTTCAGATTTCTGAAATCTATACAAATCCTGATATCGCCATTTTTCTTCCTAATGGGCACCATATTGGAGACCCAGTTTGAGTGCCAAACAGGAAAAATAATCTTAGCTTTCAAGAGTTTATTGAGTTTCGATTTTATCTGACTCTCTAAGTTGGGATGTATTTTCCTCAGTTTTTGTTGAACTAGTTTTTGTTCAGAAAGCATTGGAATGGTATGTTGGATGATTGATGTATCATATGTTTTTAAGTCATCATACTTCCAAGCGAAGACATGTTTATTTTTCCTTAATAATCTAATAAATGCTATCCTTTCTCCCACATAAAGCCCTAGTACTAAATTGATATTTTGAGGGTTCTGCTCAGTACCGAGATTTATCAATTCAAATCTTAAGGTAGAACTTTGGAGTTTTGAATTGGTTACCTGTTTAAACCTATCTTTAATGTCGTAGAGATCTTCAAGTTTAACCACAGGTTTTGGTACTGAGTTTTCCTCATGCTTTTCTTTCATTTGAAGATCATGATCGCTTTCATCAATGATCTGATCATTGTAGGACTTGTCAGAAGTTAAGAAATGTAAGATGTTTTCATCGTGATTGAACACTCGCCAATTGGTGACATTGTTAGGAATTGATGGCCTAAAAATCAACTCTACTGAAAATCTATCTGGGCTATAGCCTTCGGAAGGTAGGAGTTTAAAAGAAACATTGGCCAACAAGTCAGCTGCTGCATTCTGGGATCTGGGAATAGGTGAAATATTGAATGCTAAAAATGAGATATAAGTTCCTGGACTAAGGACTGATAGTGCTTGAGGTGATTAGAGAGACAATGGATTGTATTTCAAACTTGTTTTATGACAATCTCTGAATTGCCAAACACTTTCAGATATTGAACTTTCAGGCTGATAGCTTTATATAGTCCTTGTACCAAGGCCTCATACTCAGCTGTATTATTCGTGCATTCAAATTCTAACCTACAAGAAAGCATTGTTTTCTCTCCCTCGGGGCTGACTAAAATACACCCTGCTCCTGATCCTTCACTGGATTTGGAACCGTCAAAATATAAAGACCAAAATAAAGAATTATTAACAGTTTTATTTACAGTATTCTCAGTAACATTAACACATCTTGATCTATCGATTTGTGAGAAATTTTCGATTTGGGATGTGAAATTGTTTACTGAGAAAGGAGATGGTTGGGCAATATAATTGCCAAAGAATGATTCAGAATAATAATTTCCCAAAATATTATTGTTAAATGCAATTGGTTGATTCTCCTATTCAAATTCTGTGAAAGTATGGGTCCTGTGTTTCTCCTGATTGATTTTTATTTGATTTGGCTTTCCCTTCTAGGGCAGTCACATATGAGACCAATCGGTAGAAATATACCCATGGAGCTTCTCAGACCAATCCTTGCTCAAGATTAAACCATAAAACTCAGGTATATCAGCGATTAAGATATCAATTCTTTGAACTACTCTTGGATCAGCCGATAACCTGATAGTAACAGAGTTTATTTCCCCTAAGACCTAGACTTTGGTTCTATCTAACTGCACAATGTGAATTGAAGACTTTTGGGGTTCTATGTTCAGTTTAGAACAAACTAAAGCCGACATTATATTAGATGATGCCCCTGAGTCAATCAAACAGTTGTGTAGATTTTGATTGTCGATTTCGTAGGTTAAGAGGAAAGGGGGGGGGTATGGGAATTTGATCTGTCTCCAATAAGAATCGTATCAGTAGCCTCAACTCTACTAGAAGGTGGTTGTCCTGAATCATTTGCAGCCTTAGCACTAGGAAGAGGCGAAGAAGGAACTGCATTTAGTTCCTTAAGAAGCAATTTCTGCTAATGTTTTAATTTGTTGAGTTCAAACATGGTGATGTTTGCCTTAGTCTTCTTCATGTCATCAACAATATTTTAACCCATTGAATCCGATACTACCAACGTCTTTAATGTTGAAGGTATATTTGAGGGCGATGGTTGGTTTTGAGTCACTGTTGCAGTCAGCTTCCTTGTGGGTACCTTTTTCTTTGTAGTATTTGTACCTGCACTCCTTTTCTTTGAACTTGCCTGGACAGGTTCAGGGGCACTTTTGCTCCTAGTAGTCACAGGAAAAGCTTCTTGTTCAATTTCGGTGTCGGAGTTAGGCAATATGAAGTCCCACATTCCATGGCATTCAACAACTTCCTCTTCTTCGAATTCATCGAATGGTGCAATTGTTTCATCTTCTTCTTCTTCCTCAGGGTCTGAATCTGCATTGGATATAACATTTTGTGGTTTTGACTCAGGTTTATTAAAATTCCTATATGGTTTCTTTGTTGAAGTTTCTGCTACTTGCTTTTTAATTTCAACCATTTCATTTGACATTGTTTTGAGGACCTTTTGAAGACCCTCCATATTGTATGGATCTTTGGTGATTTTCTTCTTTGAATCATCCTTGAAAGACACTCTTTTGGATTTCCTATCTTCGAGAGCAGCTTTCTTTTCCAAAGTGATTATACGTTTTTCCACAGCGAGGGCTTCTTTCATGTTTTCGGCCAAAGTTGGTTTCGCAGCCCTATCTACAAAAATGGCTATATTTGAAGGTAAGGCTGTGATGTACCACTCGCTTCTAATTTGTTCACTTGGCTTGGAATCGGTGGGGATTTTATTCAAGAGCTTATTGAATCGAGAGTTAAACTCCTTAATTGGTTCTCTAGACTCAATCCTTAGATTTGAAAGGTCATTAATGAGTGTGGCCAAGGATCTATCATCGCCATATTTGGTAAGAAACTGCTCCTGAAAGATATTCCAACTGGTAATGGATCCAGAGTGCAAGGAAAAATACCAAGACCTAGCTGATCCTTGTAATGTGTAGGGGAAAAGCCTAACTACAACATCTTCTTCTGTTACTCCTTTTAGACTAATTGACAGCATGCAATTATCTATGTGTTCCTCAGCTAATGTTCCAGCGTCTGGATTAAACTTTGGTAACCACTTTTCAGGATAATCAGGTAATGGATGTAATGGTGCAGGCATAGTGACTGCACCAGGACTGTTCCATGGATTCTGAGCCATCTTGGGAGTACCAACGATTGCTTGTGGTGTTCCAGGTGCTTGGGGAGGAGGTGGTAATGAAGGTTGTATAGGTTGTGATGTTGAAGGTGGTGACCCCTGGTGCACAATAATATGTAATGGGGAAGTGGATGTTTGACTTCGCACTGGAGATGATGAGATGGAAGATGATGGAGAAAATATCTCTCTACCAGAACCTTCAATGTTCTTTTTAGCCATTTTTCTTTGGGGTTAAGGCAACTCAGTTAGTTCAATGCCGAGTTTTTCGCTTTGAAGTCTAGTGAGAGGATGAGGTAGGCGAAATTGCGAAGTCTCACTGCCTTGAGATACTTCAGATCTCTGAGGTGATATGGAGAAGCCTTGAAGTTTCTGGATGATAGATTGAACTTCAGGGGACTCCGGACTTAAACATTCTAAAGTATGGTGGGGTTGAGCAGTGGTAGTTGATCCCTCTTCTTCTCGTTTGGACACTGGTGTTTCCGAATGAAAACGGGAGGTCCGAGGTGAGGTGGAGGGTGATTTACTCTTAGAATGGTCTGTAGGTTTTGATTTACACACCATTCATAGCTGATGGCCCTCCTTCTAGTGCCAAAAATGTTGATGCCCCGAAAATCGTTACATCAACATCGGGGGATAAGCACCCGGTCTGGACCTTAATACAGCTCCTTTTTCGTTTGGGATGGTGGCTCTGACTGGATATAATGGGACCAGTTTCCTAGTAATGAATAAAAAGGGGTGGATGAATGATTGGTTTTCTAATAAGTGGTAATGAATGGAGGACTTAATCTATAAGCGAAAACGTAAATGACTATTTTATCCCGGGAAGCTTCTATTCTTAAGTGCAATGTTTGGTGATATGTGTTCATCAATAGGCATATAGATGACACTATTCAATAAACAAAGACATTCATTTAAATAATAATTGCTTCGTTCAAATAGTTGAACGAAGTAATTGATAAAACATTGTTACACTTCTCTTTTTATATTACTGATACATGTATGATTAGAAGAATAGCAAACTATAAACATCCAGTAATGGAAAGTATAAAGACTATTGTTAAAACACATGCATATATTCAATAATAGCAAGAATAATCAAACAACAATTCACATAAAAAGAATTAATTCAGACATAGATAATAGTACTATATAAGCTACAAATCATTCCCAACGTCAATCGCAATTTGAATTCCTTCTTCCGACTCAGAGATACTTTTAAATAAAGGCAATAGTGCACATCCACATAAAAGCTTCGTTATCAAAATTTGGAATAATTGGTCCAGTTTTCATAAAAGAATATGCCTGAAGTACAGTAGTGCAACTTCAGGCTTAAGTCATATACAAAAACTTACGACCCTTTCTAAATACATGAAAGGGTCTATAAATACTAAATTAAACTAACAAACTACAAAATTAAAATGCTACTAAATTGGTATAACTTGATCTTGAATATCTCCCTCCCACAGCAATCTGATAGTCGGCAGCATGATTCATCACTCTGGCTGTTTGCGTTTTGACCTAAGTTGGCATATTGCCAGCATTGGTTCCACTTCTTGAGGGCGGCTGAGACGAGAATTGATTTGAGCAGCATAGGTGGCATCGTGTATATTGGGAATGATACACCCCCAACAACCAATAGGTGTCCCAAGTTAAACTTTTAATTCATGTGATCAATCTCCCATTCTTTTCTAGCTCTTAGTAACATGATTGCTCCAGTGTCTTGGCTAATAATAATTTACCTAGTGTACATTGAGAGATCATGTTAGATAAATAGAGAGTATTGTTAATCAAGTCAATCAAATTGTTCATAGATAATTTGCATCTAGAAATCGCTCTCTCTGCTTTCATCAATTGGGACTGCCACTCCATGAATAGAATTTCTTTATGGGATTCAGGGAAAATTTTAAC